>JAQJVL010004575.1:0-43486 GCA_035578905.1 Stictocephala bisonia
TTGAAATAGCAATTCAAAGATTCTAATCTACTTCATTTAGTGAAATTATATTAACATGATTTTCTTAAGTTAACTGTAAACTTAAACTTATCTGTATAAATTTGTAGCTGAGTCCAAGTTATTTGCTGTAGCGCGATTTTTTATTTAATTTAAAGAACTACTTGATTGAAACGCATAATTTAAAGACTTTTAATTTAAAACTTGTTTTAAATTATTTAAACATGTTGATAAATGTGACTTTATTAATTAAATTGCCCACGCGGTTTATAAAGGTCGAACTACCGACACATGTTTACGGTCTTCTGATCTAAGATGGACTGGGGTGGGAAGCGTCTCTCCATCAAGGGACTCAATTTTTACCCCTACTTCTTCTTCCGGCATCACCAGTGGTTTTAGTTAGAGACTTTTTACCATTTCCGCCCGCATCATTTGATTACTGCCTGTTCTGTGCTGCCCTCAGCGGGCATATTTGAAATGTCTACCCCGTTCTCATTGGTTCCTCTCGGGGACTGACTTTTGCGTCTTTCTACTGCGCCAGATCCGGGGTGTGGCCTATGGAACATTCTAGTCGACTCATCGAATCCTGTCTCACGCCAACTCCGTTTTATCTTTGTTGACTGTTATTTGTAAGACATTCCCATGTGTTTTGATAATTCTTGGAACAAGCCCACCCATCCTGTTTCGAACAAAGGGTTTTGTTTGAGGGGACATATTTCTGTCTCCACGTCTACCCAACTGGCGTCTTTCTCACGACAATTCTCTAACATAATTTTGACCTTCCTTATTTCTTCAAATTAAATATATCCTTTTCCTTATATACAATAATTTTATTATTTATTTATTTTAATTAATTTACCTATCAATTTGGTGGACCTGTTACATGGTCCTAATATGCTTCGTTTTCAATATGGCGGCCATTTTCGTATTTTCATAAAATGATGTGTAATTTCATAATTCTTTACAATACAGTGCTCGAATTTCAAATGAAGGTACCTTGTATGCTATTTTAAAGAGTATTATAATATTATTTTATTATTTGAATATTAAAAAAATTGTGGCACTTAAAAACTTATAATTGTAAATTGAGCAAAAACGCATAATCTTAGAAAAATGCGCAAGATATGAAAACGTTGCAAAATGTAATAACAAATCCAACAAGCCCTATTTGAATAAAAGCCGTTCATAAATAAAGGAGTAACACTAATTTAGGCAAAAGGATGTCTGCTCTCTTTAATTTTATTTGATAATGTATTGCTGGTGTTAAATGCATATCATATCAGCTGATGAAGTAAATAAATATGAAACAGCTGATATTTTAGCATTTGCATTGCAGATTACTCATTGTTCACGAAGTAGATTATGATATGTGAATAGTTTTTGTGAGTTCTAGTACAACATTTATTGTTCTTTAACTGATTTTCATTGTTGCATGAATGAACTAACAGAAACATAGCAGACATCGTACTGCCTAACTTAGTGTTATTTCTTTGTTTATTCAACTAGGATTTGTTAGATTGCTATTACATTTTGTAACTTTTTTATATATTGCAGATTCTTTCTAAGGTTATGGGTTTTTTCACAATTTAAATTAAAAGTTTTTAAGTGCCACCATCTTGAAAATATCCAACATAATAAAATAATATCAGAATACTCTTAAAAATAAAATAGCATACCAGGTAGCTGCTACCTTTTCCAAATTTGAACACTGTCTTATACGGTTTAATGAAATTACGAAATGAAAATACGAAAATGGCCGCCATATTGAAAACGAAAGAAATTAGGACCTATATGTGTAGTAACATTTTTTACTTATTTTTACCCAATGAATCAACACCATGAATGAAGGTTCCTTAGGTATTGGAACGTAGTTTGGGAACATCCTGTATACATTATTTCCGTACAAACATAACATAAACTTCCAAACAAACATAAACATCCATATGTTTGTGTATACAAAACTGAAAAAGTAGTAATGCATTCACTTGAAATTTTTACACAATATTAGAACTATTACAAGAGTATTATTATATATTATTTACTTTCTAAAATTTTAAACAGGAAGAGAGCATTTGAAGCCTTTCCTGACCTACCTACATTTTACAAAAAGAAAATAAATGTCACTGCTGAAAAAGTGCTTTTGTAACCAGCTGATTATTTATTAAAACAATTTGTAAGTTACTTTATCTATATTTATAAAAGAGGATGTTTGTATATATGTTTGAAGTTTATGCGTTGCCAAACCATCCAACCGATCGCCATGAAACTTTAGGATGTTGTCCTGTATATTCCCCGAGATGGTTTCTGTAAAGTTTGATGCAGATCCGTCCACAGGGTTCCGCCCCACGGGCTCCTAAAGATCCCATGTTATTCAAATGGAGAATCTGAATTGTTTACAAAAAACATATGACTGTGTGGTTTAATGTAGTTTCACATGCCATAAGCAGATTGAAGTTCTCACAACAACAGTACTGTATAATTATGTTTTGATTTATTGTAGTTCTACATTTCACCTTGAGAGTGTAGCACACACTACTTTTACTTGATCAGGTGATCTGTATTTGGTGTTAACCTTTTTTCCTCAGTAATTAAAACATGTGGGGAAACGTGAAAATAAAAAATAAATAATTATTTGTTTTGCAGTTTACTTTTTATGACATGCCTCCTAAAAAAATGAACACGTTTGAAACAGGCTGAGTAATATCATTGGATGTTTATACTTAGAAGTAGGTAGCAACGCAAGTAATGTCAGTGAGATATTGTAAATAAATGTAATATTGTGATTTTATATTATACGGTTAACCTAATATTAGGCCTATGTAGTGAAAATTCACAGCCCGAGGCCAAAGGCCGAGGTGTAACGAGCGCAGCGAGTGACGGGGTTGGCACGCGAAGCGTGCAGGGGTGTCCCCTAGTATATATATATATATATATATATATATATATATATATATATATATATATATATATATATATATATATATTTATAAAAGAGGATGTTTGTATATATATATATATATATATATATATATATATATATATATATATATATATATATATATATATATATATGTTTGAAGTTTATGCGCTGCCAAACCATCCAACCGATCGCCATGAAACTTTAGGATGTTGTCCTGTATACTCCCGAGATGGTTTCTGTGAAGTTTGATGCAGATCCGTCCACAGGGTCCCGCCCCACGGGCTCCTAAAGATCCCATGTTATTCAAATGGAGAATCTGAATTGTTTACAAAAAACATATGACTGTGTGGTTTAATGTAGTTGCACATGCCGTAAGCAGATTGAAGTTCTCACAACAACAGTACTGTATATGTTTTGATTTATTGTAGTTCTACATTTCATCTTGAGAGTGTAGCACACACTACTTTTACTTGATCAGGTGATCTGTATTTGGTGTTAACCTTTTTTCCTCAGTAATTAAAACATGTGGTGAAACGTGAAAATAAAAAATAAATAATTACTTGTTTTGCAGTTTACTTTTTATGACATGCCTCCTAAAAAATCTAATATTGGTAGAAGAAGCAAAAATGCTCGAATTCTTTCAGCTATTAGGTTCTAAATCAAACTCAATATTATGACCGGCGAAGTGGGTGGGTACAGCTAGTATATATATAAAAGAGGATGTTTGTATATTTGAAGTTTATGCGCTGCCAAACCATCCAACCGATCACCATGAAACTTTAGGATGTTGTCCTGTATACTCCCGAGATGGTTTCTGTAAAGTTTGATGCAGATCCGTCCACAGGGTTCCGCCCCACGGGCTCCTAAAGATCCCATGTTATTCAAATGGAGAATCTGAATTGTTTACAAAAAACATATGACTGTGTGGTTTAATGTAGTTTCACATGCCATAAGCAGATTGAAGTTCTCACAACAACAGTACTGTATATGTTTTGATTTATTGTAGTTGTACATTTCACCTTGAGAGTGTAGCACACACTACTTTTACTTGATTGGGTGATCTGTATTTGGTGTTAACCTTTTTTCCTCGGTAATTAAAACATGTGGTGAAACGTGAAAATAAAAAATAAATAATTATTTGTTTTGCAGTTTACTTTTTATGACATGCCTCCTAAAAAATCTAATATTGGTAGAAGAAGCAAAAATGCTCGAATTCTTTCACCTATTAGGTTCTAAATCAAACTCAATATTATGACCGGCGAAGCGGGCGGGTACAGCTAGTCTATACATATAAGAGGCAAAGCCCTCACTGACTGACTCACTCACTCATCACTAATTCTCCAACTTCGCATGTAGATAGAGAGCTGAAATTTTGTACACTGTTTCCTTAGGTCTTAAATAGGGCAATTAAAGTATTTTGATTTTGATAAAGTACTCCTAAGGGGTAGAAACCAAACTTAAATGATTGAACCATAAGGATGACATTGGATTGATTTTAATAAATTAATAACAGCTGTTTTTTTTAAATAAATAAACATGTCTTTTTTGAATGTTTGACTAAACTGTTGATGTATTTTAAATATTTTACTGTTAGTTTAATCTTCAGCTGTTAAACAAAAGTATATGAAATGAACACGCTTGAAATAGGCTAAACAGGTGGCAAAGCAATTAGTGTGAGTGAGCTATTGTAAATAAAATTAATATTGTGATTTTACGTTATTTAGTTAATCTACTATTTTTTGTATTCAATAGTAACATGCCGAGGTGTATCGAGCGCAGCAAGCATTGGAGTTGGCACGCGAAGCGTGCAGGGGTGTCCCCTAGTTTAATATAAAATCAAGCAAACAGTCTACCTTTTATTTTTCTAACAACTAAAGCTTAGTTATTAGACTGTGATTAAAGTAAAAAGTAACAACTGACTATATCAGGCTACGACACAGCAAAGTAACAACTGACTATATCAGGCTACGATACAGCAAAGTAACAACTGACTATATCAGGCTACGACACAGCAAAGTAACAACTGACTATATCAGGCTACGACACAGCAAAGTAACAACTGACTATATCAGGCTACGACACAGCAAAGTAACAACTGACTATATCAGGCTACGACACAGCAAAGTAACAACTAACTATATCAGGCTACGATACAGCAAAGTAACAACTAACTATATCAGGCTACGACACAGCAAAGTAACAACTGACTATATCAGGCTACGATACAGCAAAGTAACAACTAACTATATCAGGCTACGACACAGCAAAGTAACAACTAACTATATCAGGCTACGATACAGCAAAGTAACAACTAACTATATCAGGCTATGACACAGCAAAGTAACAACTAACTATATCAGGCTACGATACAGCAAAGTAACAACTAACTATATCAGGCTACGACACAGCAAAGTAACAACTAACTATATCAGGCTACGACACAGCAAAGTAACAACTGACTATATCAGGCTACGATACAGCAAAGTAACAACTGACTATATCAAGCTACGACACAGCAAAGTAACAACTGACTATATCAAGCTACGACACAGCAAAGTAACAACTGACTATATCAGGCTACGACACAGCAAAGCGTAGCTGGGGTTAGAGAGTATTTTATAATTACGTGATTATTGAAAAATATACAACTTGTGAAGATAAGATCCGAGATATCTTTGCGTGGCTGAGCATTGCAAGGTTGGTCTGATTACATTGCGTCATAGAAATGCACGTAAAAACTACAATGTTGCAGTCTATTAATAAATGCGTATTGCATAAGCTGATACAGACATGCAAAGGCCTACATGCGTGTGTGAGTGTGTGTTTGCATCTTTGAAAATGCAATAAGATAAGCCTATTAATTGAATTTTGTTCAGCATAGTTAAATTTTACTAAATCAAACTGGTTTGTTGCTTTATAACCTAAAACAAAGATATTAATCTCATGACATGATTTATTAATTGAGGTAGATTTTTAGTGTATTAGACTTTGTAAAATCCAATACCTAAAAAACTACCATCAGTAGGCCTACTTTAAAAATTAATAGCATACATTTTACTTTCCTATGTAGCAATTGACAAAGAAAGTTAATTGTGTATATATTTAAATATACGTACAAAAACAAAACAAAAAATACCTGCCATATTGGCGTAAAATTACTTTCGAAATAAAGGTTTATATAATAAAGAATAAAACTAAAAAATATTCTTGTAATTTTTATTTTCCGACACCCCTAATTTTAACTATCGTACAGTTTAGGACATGAATAAAACCATAAATAAAAAATGGTAACACTCTTAAGACGTGTCATAAAATTAAATGCAGTCTAGCTTTAAACAAAACTACTCTTCAACTGAGATAAATAGGCAAAGCGAATCTAGGGTACGTCAGAAAATAGGCAAAGCGAATCTAGGGTACGTAAGGAAAATAGGCAAAGCGAATCTAGGGTACGTAAGGAAAATAGGCAAAGTGAATCTAGGGTACTTAGGGGAAATAGGCTATCTAGAGCTATGCAAATGCGTTGTTAATAGACGCATTTTGCACTTTAATTGGGTTAGTTAATTCATACTAGAATTAAAGGTTCACATAAGCTATTTAATTAAAGTACAAATAAACGTCACACAACACAAACAGATTACACTATAAGCACAAAATGCACAAATATATTACAATACAAGTATAAAATGCACAAATATTATGGTGATAGATTTCGGTGAACCCCGCTCACCTTCCTCAGACTTCTGTGAATCCCTCTGGTCTGAGGAAGGTGAGCGTGGTTCATGGAAATCTATCACCATAATATATGTGCATTTGTACTTGTATTGTAATATATTTGTGCATTTTGTCCTTATATTGTAATAAATTTGTGTTATGTGACGTTTACTTGTACTGTATAAGTACTAACACACGTATTATGCTAATTAAAAACTATAAGCTGTTTAGACAGGATAGTTGTTTTTTTGAAGGAGAGAAAATTATACTGCATGGCTGTAATTTAACATCATTATCCTGACAGTTTATCTCCATAGAAACATTGGATAATCGCCTAACTGTGTTCAGTAATTGATATTAGTTAAATATGTAAACGAGTGGTGTGTAAAATAAATTTTGTAAGAACTTGTTTTATGGATAAAAATATTCAAAAACATGTAGGTGTGCGTGGACAACAGGTAAAGCGAGTTTGTATGAGAATTACTGATGTATCTTTACTTTTCCTACATTATATTTTTTTAAATTTAAGGAGTAATAGTAATTTTTATTTATTTTGATTTAGAATTATATTTGAGGTTGTTTATGTTTGTAGTCTGTGTAGTAATGTAGGCCTATATTTGAAGTTGTTTATGTTTGTAGTCTGTGTAGTAATGTAGGCCTATATTGGATGGATTTTATTTTGACATATTTTAGTTTTACTATTTTGTGTATTTTAGTTTTAATGTAAGTGGTAATAGTATTTTAGTTTTAATGTAAGTGGTAATAGTATTTTAGTTTTAATGTAAGTGGTAATAGTATTTTAGTTTTAATGTAAGTGGTAATAGTATTTTAGTTTTAATGTAAGTGGTAATAGTATTTTTATTTTACTTGGATTAAATATTCCGTTTCAAGAATATTTTACAGTTTTGCTATAGATTTCGTACTTGTACCAAAGCATGTGGATTTGGGTTATAAAAGGTTTTAATTCCTTTATTATCTATTTTTGTGTTTTTATCTAATAGTATCTTTTGTTTTATTTTAACTTGGAATGTTGTTTATAATAATGTATGGCTGTGTTCTTGTTTAATAATGCATGTTGGAAGTATATTTTATGTTTTTAGCTTTTTTAGATCGCCGTGCCAGATATTTTAGATTACTAAATTTTAGAAAACTAGTTGGCCATGCCAATGGCATGTCCAGTAACTTGTCAGTACCGTCCTTTATTCCGACCAAATTGCTAAGGAAAAAATTAATAATTATTATTAAAAACGTTCTTATCTATTTATAACTGCCATTTATGCGTTCGCTACGGCATAAAAAAATGCTAATTGCTTCTTTTTCACTGCTACAAAACACAATAAATATTACATCACTGGAGGTATCCGAAGCTCATTTACACGGACTATAACTTATAGGGCCTAGTTATACTCTAAAGAAGGCGTAGGCCCTACCTCACAAAGAATTTAATCAAGAAACTAAAATATTGGCTTATAGCCTATTTTGAGTGAAAATGGAAACGCCAATATTTAAAAGTTTACCAAACGATTAAAGTGAAAACTGTATTTTTATTTTAACCGCACGTCCACGAGGTAAAAAGCACGTAGAAGAAAATGTTATTTTGTCAATGAGAATATTGCTGTGTCCTACATTGTATACATTTATATTTTGTTATTTTATCTCGCTTTGAATTTACTATAAATTTGTTTAATCAAAAAGGAAAACTGTGAGAAATATTGAATTTACAGCCTATTGCATTCATTTAAAATGTTAATTTATACAATTTAAAAAACGTTAAATGATTTGTGTTCTGGATAAGTTATTGAGGTCAGTGTCGATCGAAGGCGAAGTCCTGCTCCGGGTACTGTTTATATTATCTGTGTAACAGATACTTATATAAAACAATATTGAAAATAACACTGCTACCTTAGGGATACAGTGTTGTGGAGATTCTAACTCACAATATAAACACATAGTTTATTATTCTGTGTTTCTATTCTCGGTCCTCCTACCCATCCGCTCATACACGCACATTAGGGTTGTATGGGTGAGTGGGTTAATTCTACCGATGTGTTTCGGTGGATGGTTGAGTCAATACCTCTGAATATGTATGTATGGTGGCTCAACACCACTGAGCGTGTTTGTGAGGGTGGGTGGATCAATGCTACTGAATATGAATGGGTGGGTGGGTTAATTCTACTGATGTGTTTCGGTGGATGGTTGAGTCAATACCATCGAATATGTATGTATGGGTGGGTAGGTCAATACCACTGAACGTGTTTGTGATGGATCATTCATTACCAATGTTGTGTCTAGGTGGGTGGGTTACTGCACAGAATCTTTGTCTGTGGGTTAATGTGACTGTGTGTGTTACTTCTTGTAGCAGACGATATGAGTGTAGCGTGGCTGCCTATACGCTGGACTGGCTGAGAATTTCTGACACGTACCCCTCTCCCAACACAATACCTCTGTCCAATGATTCACCCCTGTAATTCTCATGGCAGTTTTTAATCTTCTCTCTCTTTCTCTCCAGTCAGCCGTGCTGCCCTATCTGTCAAGTTTGTTACACTCTTAAGAGTCTGCAGAGCTTGTCGGAAGTTGTCGGCCATGT
This sequence comes from Stictocephala bisonia, assembly GCA_035578905.1. Lineage (NCBI taxonomy): Eukaryota > Metazoa > Arthropoda > Insecta > Hemiptera > Membracidae > Stictocephala > Stictocephala bisonia. The sequence continues at coordinate 9,216 of JAQJVL010004575.1, forward strand.
TGGTTTTAATCCCATAACAACAATGTTATTTTTGAGCTGGATATACGATCACGCGTATCCAAACTAAACAGTTAATTCTAAACAGATTTTTTCCAAACAAATTGCATTTGATCAAGAATGAAACTACGAATTTCTAATTATGACTATAGAAAAAATAAAGAAATATTTACGTAGTGTATGTTTTCGAAATATGAAGAGCAAACCCAACGCGCAATATGATAACGTTTAAAATTACACCTCATACATAGCTTTTGGTCAATAAAAAAAAGAAGAAATATGGATTCGCAAATAACATAATTTTTATGGGATTAAAACCAGCATGGCCGACAGACCTTTAAGATGCCGCATAAGCTCAGCCTAGCGGCGGCCGCGCCTTACTAGTAAATACCAAAATTAGTAGTCTGTAGTAGTAATCCATAAACATTAGTTTTTCGCTTCTTATAGTTGTGTATTCATTGTTATCAGTGTCCGAATGTTACGTAGAGAAGAGAACTAAGAGTATTAGCTTGTCAGTTAGCTGACAATCAAACCAACACTAAGTGGTTCGGATTCCACGTAGAGGTGTTGGTCCTTTAGATGCACTGGCTTTCTGGTTATTAATAAATAATTATTGCTAAGGAACACCCTTAGTTAGTAATAATGTCTACACTCATTTATCTACACTCATCACACTCATTCTCTCCTCATATTCAAACATATCTCTAGGATTGGCGTCTTAATTAAGAACAATAATAAATACAAAAATAATATATATTTAAAGTAACTAGTCAAGTAGTAATACTACTTGATTTTGTTGATATAAGTCAAACTGATGATGACTTTAAACATAAGTCACAAAATATTTTGATTTCCTTCCATTTTATCTATATATATAAAATCCAATGTATGTTTGTTTGTCTGCCTATCCTTTATGCGCTACCAAACCGTCCAGCCGATCGCCATGAAACTTGGGGAAGTTGTTCTATATACCCCAGGGAAGGTTTCTGTCCTATTCCCGTTTCTTTAATCCCTCAGGGCTCCATCCCTTGGACTTCTAAAGTTTCAATGTTAATCAAATAGCAGAATGCATGAAGGTATAATAAGTCAAATATAAAAAGAATATCAGCTGTGGGTTGTAAATATGTCAAAATTATACTGTTTATATTTTTATGTTTTGATTTCTTGTGAAGCTATATTAATTGATTGATTTATTTGATTAACAGCTGTTAAATAAAAACAAATATAATAAAATTGTGGTAGGCAAAACTTTCAAAATTAAAAATAATTGAGTACAGTAGTAAACTACACAAAACATCAGCTGTTGTACATTGGATACTGTGTAAACTGAAAGGTTGCTGCACATTTCAATGATACAATCAAAACTCAATATTATGACCGGTGAAGCGGGCGGGTACAGCTAGTGGTTAAATAATCCCCAGTGAAAATTTCGATAGTTATTATTTTTAGATGAAATCACATTATTGTGGATATAACGACAACCTCAATTTTTCCATTGGCTAACGAATCTGAAACATAACTTTATATACCTAAAACTTTTTTTATATGCTGAACTCAGTCAAGTTTGGAGGACGAGTATAAAAATGAAAGAAGTTTGATTTTTAAAAATATCCTTGTAAGTCACTATCATCTATGCATAGTCACTTTCCTGATGTTTAATGTATATAAACTAAATTAAACACTTTGTAGCTAAAATACCTTATCTTAGTTCAATAATGGGACAATCCAGGCATCAGGATTAGTTAGAATATGAAAATGATCGTATTTTTAAAATATTCATCTTGCAAACGACTTATTTCTTTTTTATTAAAAACATACAATAAATTTCACATTCAGCTTATTTTGTTTATAAGTCTAGCTGTTGGCTAACTGAGTAAAGATACAATAAATATTTGTTACATAGGCCACTTAGAAAAAACCTTTAGAACATACTGGTCAAGTGAGACAGAGAACTACTCCTCCCCCACTGTGTAATTACATTTAATTTGTTCCTGGCAACCACAATGACGGAAGGCGGGTACTGGCGGGGCAATATTCAAGCCCCGCCTATTACATTATTCAAAGCTGTGACTATTGGTTGGTTTGATTAACACCAACGAATCAGCCTAGAGCGATTAAATTAAACAATTATTTAATATTCACATAACAATTAATAATAGCAATAAAACAATGAATAGTAATGTAAACGATAAATAGTAATTAAACAAACCGACCAGTTCATTAGATTTATATTTTTCAACTAAACACAGTTTCGGAAGTTTAGCACTTGAAGGCAACGTGTTAGGTCACGCCGGTGAAGTATAAAAAAGCCGCTCAGTGGTAGAAAGATTCCCCTCTGCCGCTGGAACCCGTAGATGCGCTAAATATAAGACGGAGGTCACTAACTGTCAGACCAAATTAAAACATTTTATCTATTAATTACGTTTAACCATCTCTATTGAATAGGCCTACTTGATATGATAAAAACAAAAAATAATTAAATAAATTAAAAAGGAAACAATATACTTACATATATAGGACATACCTTATATAAATAATATTAAAACTTACAAAATATTCAATTCTATGGTTGAAAACAAATTATGTTAGATACAAAAAATTTATTAGTTAAATACACATTCATAACAATCACTCCAACAGAAAATATCAACAGGACAACATGAAATATATTTGAAACATGATTAAGTTTGGTTCATATGGTCGGTGATGGTATATGGTAACAACATATAGAGGAGTTTTATTTTATCATAGACACATTTAGTAGTATAGATTGAGTAATTGTGTCTTTTTTTAGTGATTCCGCAAAATACGATTTTTTCTTGAACAAATTGTGAAATATGGATTTATATATCTTGAACACGTTGATTTTATCCGCGGAACACTCGTTTTACACCAGACAATCGAAAAACTAGTTTTTTATGTGATAATGACTTTCATTTATAAATTTACGACAGTAAAAGAAGGCAGTATCTTGGACCGCGCAAAGCTGTTTTAGCGCTATTTTGCGCGGCGGTTTACAGTCTTCCTAACCAAAGAGATTACAGAAGTGACATTTTAAAACAATAACATAAGAATGTCATAATCACTTATTTCGTCGTTATTCTTATTTTAATCAAAGCTACTGATGTAAACATATGTGAATTATTTTTTTTATCGTATATTTTATCATCGTAATTGTTTTTCTAGTTAGGAATAACTCGTAAATAACTCTAAACATAGAAATAATTGGTGATTGATACGAGTAAAGTATTTAGCAAGTTGTAGAAGTCTACTATATTTACTGTTGAATTATCGATGTAATATTTTACTAGAACTTTCATAAATAATAAGCTGTGAAATTCCGTTACCTAACAGTAGAGGGGGCCCCCTTTTAGACCCGAGCTCTGACTGGTCCATTTTTGATGACGTCATTCAAGATGGTGGCGCCCATGTTTCCCGCAAAATTTCCTAACCTCACCTTTGCGTTAGCTGATAATGAAGGGTAAGGAAGGATGGTCGCCGCCATTTTGAATGACATCATAAAAATGTATTAATCGGAGCTCGGACTTATAGGGCGGCTCCTTCTACTCTACTCCTAACTATTATTTGTAAAAATGATCTATAAGTTTGTAAATAAGCAAATTAATACATAATGTGGTATAAAAGGTTACTATTGAGTAATTAGGATTCGTTTTTATTTATTCCTTTACTCAACAATCGCTAAAATAACGGTTAATTAGAGGAAATTTAGTAAATTGATGCTAAAAACATTGAAAGGGGGTTTTCTTTCTATTTTATGATGATAATTGTCACTCTAGTAATCTGTATGCAAAAATTAAACCATAATTTATGATGAAAAAGTAAAATTAACATTTAATTGGATATACCGAGGACTGCAATTTGCATTGCAATGAAGTAATTTTGCATAGACCTACTATATAGGTATAATATTCAGGTATTTTCTAGTTACACATGCTGAAATTTATTTCCAAACCATACTGGTGGGTTCAAATATATTAACTTCAGCGCAATTTATCATTTTAATAACACAACAATCAGTACGGGGCTAACCAATGTTATTTAAAAAAATACATTTATGCCTTTTTGTTTTAATAATTTTATTTCTCATGTCCTTATTTATATTCGTCTTTATTTGTGATATCCTTATTTATATTTTACTTTTTTCATGTCACTTTAAATGCTTTCATTATTTCTTTTATGAACTTGTCCTTTGAGATATCCATGCCCCCTTTTTATCCTTTTTAAGAATAAATACTTACGCAATCAATTAAAAAAAAGTGTTATGTATCACTTTATTTTGTTAAACAGCAATTTTAATTTATTTAATAGTTAATTGACAACAAACTGATTTTTAATGATTTTAATAATACACCCTTATTAATATTTTTCTTTTGTTTTCTTGTCCTTATAATATTTTCCCATTATTTTATGTCCATTTCAATTTAATTTATTATTTGTCTGATGAACTTGTCCTCCTCTTATCATAGGTAAAGTATAGCAAAACAGGTGTCGTACTTTGTAAGTATAAACAGTGATCTCGTCAACTTCCACTCCCCCATGTCAGACACAATTTATTTAGGGTGGAGCACATCAACTGCTCCTTTATCACGTTAAAAAAACCTTAAATATATATATAAACAAATAAAGTAAGTGTTTAAGACACCTGTACAAATGCCATTCGTAATAGCCTAATGGTATTGAATAAATAAAATGCTTTCAAATAGATACCACACTAAGCATTTTATTTATTTTAAGTTAGGAAGCATGACAAAAAAAGACCATCGCTTCTTTATGAAGCAATCGTGGTATCATTGTTTACCTTACATAGTTTCATGCTTAAGAATAGTTTGTATTTATGTCACTGATTCGAACAGTTTTTCAATAGTTAATTATAAAATATTACGTATAAAATAAGCCACGATTATACGTTTTTGAGACTCCAACTGTAGAAATACAGGCGAACGTGAGGGGCGAATGTGAGGGACGAACGTGAGGGGTGAATGTGAGGGACGAACGTGAGGGGTGAATGTGAGAGGCGAACGTGAAGGGTGAATGTGAGGGGCGAACGTGAAGGGTGAATGTGAGTGGTGAACGAGTGTGATAAGTTGAAATGAACGCGTGTAGTAATTTTTACTAACTAAGATCACCTGTTCCTTAGAAAGAGCCATTTAGTAATGGTCCAATAGCGAAGGCAACTAGGAGATCTAAAGCTTTACGTGGAATCAGAACCATGTCTTATTGGCCTGATTTACATTTAATTTTTTTATACAAGCCTGATTAGATACTCAGTTTCCTCTCCTACAGAACATCCAGATACTGACTACCATCCGACACGGACATCCCAGACTTTTCCAGTAGTGTCCACGTCGATGGTAACAATTTAGCGAACAACGTGTCAGTATCAACAGGACCTAAAAACATATCTCCAGAGTTCTCTGTTGCCTGGTAGCTGAGTTACAGCACTGCGCCACTAGTGCCGAAAAATATTGTTTAACGATTAGGGCCTATTAGAAAAACATTCCAGCAATGTGACGTTACATAAGAGTCCTACAGAGGTGGCTGAACTATGAGGAATGCTAGTGAATCCTGTCCTGCCACTCAGCTGTGCAAACCAAGTGGATACAGTACTGCCTGGTTACCATACAACATGCATTCGTACTTCCTACAAAGTCTGCCAAAGTCGGTAGAGAAAGTACCTATGTGCAAAGCCAATGCATTGCATGCGCTTTCCCTGGACACATTCAGGCTCGGAAAAATTTTTTTTCAAGTTTGTCTCACTAACCGGTTCACAACTGGTACGTAAACTTTATACAACGCCACCTCAGTGAAGTTTCAGTACATATCGTCAACTCGCTGGAGATTCGAACCTTGACCCATTTGTACTGCGTAAGCCAACGCCTTGGATCACTGAGCCACCGTAATGGTAACATTTGCAAATACAAAATGTTTCCAATAATAATTTGTATTATATATTTATTTATTACGGAAGAACCAAATTCAAAAGTAAACTTTTATTTGGCACCTATAAACGATATACCTAATGTGTGATAGGTTCAAGACAGTTTACCGACTCAGACTGCAAAGTACAAGGTACATAGTTCGAATCCCCAACTGAGCTAACAGTCTGCACTTTAATAGTTGATTAAAGTTCACGCACAGGCCTTCAGGTAACTTAAAGAATTAGAAGAAGGTAGATTAGTATGTAAGTGTGACTGGAAGTAACTGATAGGGATACTAGTAGTAGGTGTGACTGGAAGTAACTGATAGGGATACTAGTAGTAGGTATGACTGGAAGTAACTGATAGGGATACTAGTAGTAGGTGTGACTGGGACTAACTGATAGGGATACTACTAGTAAGTGTGACTGGAAGTAACTGGTAGGGATACTACTAGTAAGTGTGACTGGAAGTAACTGATAGGGATACTACTAGTAAGTGTGACTGGAAGTAACTGATAGGGATACTACTAGTAGGTATGACTGGAAGTAACTGATAGGGATACTAGTAGTAGGTGTGACTGGGACTAACTGATAGGGATACTACTAGTAAGTGTGACTGGAAGTAACTGATAGGGATACTACTAGTAAGTGTGACTGGAAGTAACTGATAGGGATACTAGTAGTAGGTATGACTGGAAGTAACTGATAGGGATACTACTAGTAAGTGTGACTGGAAGTAACTGATAGGGATACTACTAGTAAGTGTAACTGGAAGTAACTGATAGGGATACTACTAGTAAGTGTGACTGGAAGTAACTGATAGGGATACTACTAGTAAGTGTGACTGGAAGTAACTAAAAGGGATACTACTAGTAAGTGTGACTGGAAGTAACTGATAGGGATACTAGTAGTAGGTATGACTGGAAGTAACTGATAGGGATACTACTAGTAAGTGTGACTGGAAGCAACTGATAGGGATACTACTAGTAAGTGTGACTGGTAGTAACTGATAGGGATACTACTAGTAAGTGTGACTGGAAGTAACTGATAGGGATACTACTAGTAAGTGTGACTGGAAGTAACTGATAGGGATACTACTAGTAAGTGTGACTGGAAGTAACTGATAGGGATACTACTAGTAAGTGTGACTGGAAGTAACTGATAGGGATACTACTAGTAAGTGTGACTGGAAGTAACTGATAGGGATACTAGTAGTAGGTGTGACTGGGACTAACTGATAGGGATACTACTAGTAAGTGTGACTGGAAGTAACTGATAGGGATACTACTAGTAAGTGTGACTAGAAGTAACTGATAGGGATACTACTAGTAAGTGTGACTGGAAGTAACTGATAGGGATTCTGCTAGTAAGTGTGACTGGAAGTAACTGATAGGGATACTAGTAGTAGGTATGACTGGAATTAACTGATAGGGATACTGCTAGTAAGTGTGACTGGAAGTAACTGATAGGGATACTACTAGTAAGTGTGACTGGAAGTAACTGATAGGGATACTACTAGTAAGTGTGAATGGAAGTAACTGATAGGGATACTAGTAGTAGGTGTGACTGGAAGTAACTGATAGGGATACTAGTAGTAGGTATGACTGGAAGTAACTGATAGGGATACTAGTAGTAGGTGTGACTGGGACTAACTGATAGGGATACTACTAGTAAGTGTGACTGGAAGTAACTGATAGGGATACTACTAGTAAGTGTGACTGGAAGTAACTGATAGGGATACTACTAGTAAGTGTGACTGGAAGTAACTGATAGGGATACTAGTAGTAGGTATGACTGGAAGTAACTGATAGGGATACTACTAGTAAGTGTGACTGGAAGTAACTGATAGGGATACTACTAGTAAGTGTAACTGGAAGTAACTGATAGGGATACTACTAGTAAGTGTGACTGGAAGTAACTGATAGGGATACTACTAGTAAGTGTGACTGGAAGTAACTAAAAGGGATACTACTAGTAAGTGTGACTGGAAGTAACTGATAGGGATACTAGTAGTAGGTATGACTGGAAGTAACTGATAGGGATACTACTAGTAAGTGTGACTGGAAGCAACTGATAGGGATACTACTAGTAAGTGTGACTGGTAGTAACTGATAGGGATACTACTAGTAAGTGTGACTGGAAGTAACTGATAGGGATACTACTAGTAAGTGTGACTGGAAGTAACTGATAGGGATACTACTAGTAAGTGTGACTGGAAGTAACTGATAGGGATACTACTAGTAAGTGTGACTGGAAGTAACTGATAGGGATACTACTAGTAAGTGTGACTAGAAGTAACTGATAGGGATACTACTAGTAAGTGTGACTGGAAGTAACTGATAGGGATTCTGCTAGTAAGTGTGACTGGAAGTAACTGATAGGGATACTAGTAGTAGGTATGACTGGAATTAACTGATAGGGATACTGCTAGTAAGTGTGACTGGAAGTAACTGATAGGGATACTACTAGTAAGTGTGACTGGAAGTAACTGATAGGGATACTACTAGTAAGTGTGAATGGAAGTAACTGATAGGGATACTACTAGTAAGTGTGACTGGGACTAACTGATAGGGATACTAGTAGTAGGTGTGACTGGGACTAACTGATAGGGATACTACTAGTAAGTGTGACTGGAAGTAACTGATAGGGATACTACTAGTAAGTGTGACTGGGACTAACTGATAGGGATACTAGTAGTAGGTGTGACTGGGACTAACTGATAGGGATACTACTAGTAAGTGTGACTGGAAGTAACTGATAGGGATACTACTAGTAAGTGTGACTAGAAGTAACTGATAGGGATACTACTAGTAAGTGTGACTGGAAGTAACTGATAGGGATTCTGCTAGTAAGTGTGACTGGAAGTAACTGATAGGGATACTAGTAGTAGGTATGACTGGAATTAACTGATAGGGATACTGCTAGTAAGTGTGACTGGAAGTAACTGATAGGGATACTACTAGTAAGTGTGACTGGAAGTAACTGATAGGGATACTACTAGTAAGTGTGAATGGAAGTAACTGATAGGGATACTACTAGTAAGTGTGACTGGAAGTAACTGATAGGGATACTAGTAGTAGGTGTGACTGGGACTAACTGATAGGGATACTACTAGTAAGTGTGACTGGAAGTAACTGATAGGGATACTACTAGTAAGTGTGACTAGAAGTAACTGATAGGGATACTACTAGTAAGTGTGACTGGAAGTAACTGATAGGGATTCTGCTAGTAAGTGTGACTGGAAGTAACTGATAGGGATACTAGTAGTAGGTATGACTGGAAGTAACTGGTAGGGATACTGCTAGTAAGTGTGACTGGAAGTAACTGATAGGGATACTAGTAGTAGGTATGACTGGAAGTAACTGATAGGGATACTGCTAGTAAGTGTGACTGGAAGTAACTGATAGGGATACTACTAGTAAGTGTGACTGGAAGTAACTGATATTGATACTACTAGTAAGTGTGACTGGAAGTAACTGATAGGGATACTACTAGTAAGTGTGACTGGAAGTAACTGATAGGGATACTACTAGTAAGTGTGACTGGAAGTAACTGATAGGGATACTACTAGTAAGTGTGACTGGAAGTAACTGATAGGGATACTACTAGTAAGTGTGCTTGGAAGTAACTGATAGGGATACTACTAGTAAGTGTGACTGGAAGTAACTGATAGGGATACTACTAGTAAGTGTAACTGGAAGTAACTGATAGGGATACTACTAGTAAGTGTGACTGGAAGTAACTGATAGGGATACTACTAGTAAGTGTGCCTGGAAGTAACTGATAGGGATACTACTAGTAAGTGTGACTGGAAGTAACTGATAGGGATACTACTAGTAAGTGTGACTGGAAGTAACTGATAGGGATACTACTAGTAAGTGTGCCTGGAAGTAACTGATAGGGATACTACTAGTAAGTGTGCCTGGAAGTAACTGATAGGGATACTACTAGTAAGTGTGCCTGGAAGTAACTGATAGGGATACTACTAGTAAGTATGCATACTAATAATAAAAGGTATACTTTTATTAGGTTGTCTTGAATTACAGTCTAGCAATTAATTTGGAATGGAGGAAATAGGAGCAGGTCGGTTGAGTAGTAAACAGCTAAACAAGTAATAATGATTCGGTAGTTAATTACTTCGATTGAAAATTAAGTTGTAATAAATTTAATATAAAATATTCTAGCTATGTCAAGTGGTTAGGATTACCAGTCAGTGCCTACACCTGTCAATCAAGTTATTTTTAAGTTTTTCTTGTAATGAAAATTTAAATACGTAGAAGCATTGTCTTAGATTCATGTATTTTTTTTTCTTTTGACAAAGAAAATAATCATTGTTATCATCAAAATCTTATTTTTCCGAGAATATTTTCCTAAGAAATATTATTTTAGCAACATGTTAATATTGTAATCATATTCGATAGTTGTTTGACAATATTGCTGTCAAACAATGAACAAATAACTTTACTAAGTATGCTGTTGTTGCAAATAATTAGAAAGTTTCAATTATAATGCAACGGGTACTGATTATTTGCATCTTAGGGAATTAATAAGGCTATAATTAACGTTACTTGCAATTATTTCACCACATCAAACATGAAGCAATGAGAGCAATTTTTAATCACTTTAATTTGTAAAAGTGAAATTAAAGTATTGATAACACTTATATAAAAATATAATAGAAAAGTTGTAATTCCTAGGGCTGCTATTTATAATAATGTTGTAATAAAAAACAATAACTGAGCACCCTTAAATAGTTTTTTATTAAATTACCATGACCAGTTTCGGCATTTATGCCATCTTCATAGGTCATGAAGATGGCATAAATGCCGAAACAAGTCGTGGTAATTTAATAAAAAACTATTTAAGGGTGCTCAGTTATTGTTTTTTATTATAACATTATTATAAAAATATAAAAATTGTTGGGTTTCTCTCACGGGTCTAGTTTGGGTCCATTTTAATTTTAAACGACATTTAAACATCTGCAACAAATAAAATGCTAATATAATTTGTTATTTCAAATGTAAACAAATTGAATATCGACTTCATAATTATATTTTTCAAGATGACTTTGATGACTTGGCTTTATTTATAAATATAAAGTAGAAGTTAAACCTAGAAATTAACATCTGGAATGTTCTAAAATATACCCAATCAAAGATTGTCTAAGCTAATTTATATTTTATCATATCAACGTCTCTTCCTTAGACAACTCCATTTAGAATCTAGAGCTGTTATCCTTTCATGAACCATACAAATTAGCCTATAGTATAGTTGTATATAATTTAAAAAAAATTATATTTATAGTGCACGAGTAATAAGGTACACAATATCAAGTGAATAATTCAATAGTGTCATAGTGTGACTGATTATTTTATCTTACAACCTGTTGAATATATTAACGTGTCGTATCGTACATGTTACAACGTTGACAGAATGGTGTCACTGAGCACTAGCCTTTAGATAGAGACCTTGTTGGGATCAACTAGTTACAGACTTACTAGTTACAGCTAGTTAACGTTTTTTTCCCGTATCAATCTAGGACAAAATTCTATGTTTGGAGAAAAGTTTTGGAATGTGTCCAAACGAGGCTGTCAAGGAAAATTGGTGTTCGACTGGGCTATGGGTTTACTGATGTGCCCATTATGCAGTTGCGGCTTGATTTACAACTCCTTGCTTTAGAGGTTAGGCGAAATACATTGGACCTGAAGTTTTTATTCAAAATTATTAATGGATATATAGACTGACTTGAACTTCTCACCCTGGTAGATTTCAAAACCAACCGAGCCACCAGATCCCAGGAATGTTTTACCAGGCGTCACTTTACCACTTAGTACAGTTTCCATAGCATCATTCCTTGACTCAGAGCTGGCAACATTGTCTCCGCGCAGGTTTGACTTCTTTGGGCAGTCGGAGTATTCCTTCAGGCGTGAGTTGAATAAAAGTCAAATTCTTCATGATTGAATTTCAGTTCACAATGTTTATTTGTTCACATGTCTTTGTTGTTACCTTGATTCATAGGTTATATTTCTAATTCTATTGGCTCTGTTGAATATTGGTGTGTTAGAACATCTGTTGTTAGTTATTCATCGCATTGTTGTTATTTTGTTTCATATATTTATTGTTTCTTTAAGTGGTACGATATCGTATATAGGTGTACCTTAAATTTAAATATGTTGCATTGTTTTAATGATGAACTTGTACTACATATTGTTCACTTTCTGGGTTTTCATTATTTTTGGTTATTGTGTTATTATAGTGTTTATAGTCAGCTGCATATTATAGTAACTATGTTGGTAATAGTGTAATGTCTTTGCGTATTGCTAGTAGTACAACTGCATATGTTATATTATGCTTAATTTATTTGTTCATAGTGAGTATTGTTAATTTTTTTGTATTTTGATATCAATAACACATGCTATTAAGTTTTAAATTTTTGGTTAAACTGGTAAAATAAATTGAGTTTGTCTGTAGACAGCTGTTTGAGGTTATCTGTTTACCAACAAGGGCTATTGTTGTATTTTACTTTATATATCTTGCCAACTCTTATATTTATTTATGATTGTAATAGTTGTAAATATATTTGTCCGTTACATAATTAAGTAAATAAAGTGGTATAGATACTATATGTTTTTTATTCTGTACTGGTTCTCCCCCTTACTCTGTCTGAATAAGCTCTCCGCACAGATCAATAGTCAATATCCTATGGGGAATGGACAGAGCAACGTTGAAAAGTAGATCGGCCTCTCCTTAAAAAAAAAAATTAAGAAGACGTTAAAAGAATGCTTTAAATTATTTATGTATAAACAACATTGAACTGCTTAATTTTATATCAAAATACTAAAAATATTATTATTATTATTACAAAAAAATGTTTTGATAAAAAAATGTAAGCTTTCAATTTAGTTTAGCAATATGTGTATTTTTCCCGACGAATTTTTTTAAACATTCATAATTTTATCGTGCAGAATACTGATATTTAATAGGCACTTTTAAAATATATTCTACCTTTTATTTTATTACTTACCAATAGATATCTATAAAATAGGAAAATTTGTGCCAACAATTTGATTAGTTAGTGAGGTTTGCTACTGCAGTTGGTCTGTACTCTACTACATTTACGTGGGACATAGCTAGTGCTCCACTAATTCCAAAAAGTTGATAATTAATTAATAACTCATTAAAAATAATGAATAATGGACCATTACAGATAGCAAATTTAACATTCAATGAGCAATTTATCTTTTGCGTATATGATATGACTGAAACTACATTTACGACACCAAATTTTTGATAGTTTTCGACTTCGATAGTTGATAGTTCGATATTTCTTCTGTGGCTTGTTGGGAAGCAGAGTTAGATATATTAGAGGAATAAATATACGAGGTACAGTCAAAAAATTCCCGGAATCGATGTCCAGAGACACACAGTGTGATTGCCAGTAGGAATTTCGTTGTCTATCAGTTAGTACTACTCCTGAAGAAGGGATAAAGGTAGCGTGAGTATCACTCAGCCACCATCGTTTCTCTGTGGAGAGCACTTTTCGTGTATTTGCGTGCTTAAATTGTCGCGTTTTGAAAATTTATTTAATGAACAGCTAAAAACCAATAAATTTGGTTTTTTACTTCAGAAGTCATCTTCTGGGACACTTAAAATGTCAATTCAGGCATACGTAATTAAGGCGATGAAGTAAAGCCAATTTTACGAAAGGCACAAAAGTTTTAGTGAAGGGCGCATAAACAATGAAGATGATTCTCGTAGTGGACGCCCTTCGACTACAACCACAGTAGACAAAATTGAGCAAGTTCCGCAAACTGTCCATGCAAACTGAAGAATAACAATTTATGATATCGCACATAAGGTAAATTTAGCCACACAAAGGTTCTTAGGTGCTTACGAGATTCCATTATGAGGAAACGGCCTAAAAAATGAACGAAACCAACTGGATTTTGCTGCATGACGATACCCCTGCACATCGATTCTTGTTAGTACTAATTACCTAGTCAAGCACCACGTTACCACGTTAGAACATCCTCCATACTCGCTTGACCTCATGTCGACCGATTTCTTACTGATCTCACGGTACAAACATCAATAAAAGGAAATCGATTTGCAGGTGCTAAAGCTGTCTGTAAAAATGTGATAAAAGTATTGAAATACATTGAAAAAATAAGTGTTTTGACCGTCTGTAAGGACAAGTGTATTGTTGTAGGAGAAGAGTACTTTGAAGGAATATAGGTTTGTAAGATTTTATCTTTGTCCTATAAACATATTTCAACCAATTCCGGGAACTTTTTGACTATACTCAAGACTCGTACTTGAGGTAACCATATGTGGTCCCCTTACACCCCTGCCGTATGCGGACCACTGCCTCTGTATCCAGGCCACGTAGCCAGGCAACCATGAATACTGGTACTCATTGATATACTGGCGTAAGTGACAGTAACATACGGCGTCGAGTGGTTGATTATGCTGGCATTACTCTCCTCTGTACACAAGCCCCTGCGAATTATATTACATAACGGCTTAGTGAATTATGGAATATTCGACCTACTGTGAAGGCATGTTACCTACTCCAGTCCTTGATGGTAATCTAGAAAAGGCAAGTACCACTAGGGGAAGTAAAAGAAAAGGAATATATTGTATATAGTATAGGTTTTTTCTGCAACTAACTGTGTGGAAAATCATTCTAGATTTTAGACATGAAGTTTGGTTAGGATTAAAAAATTGAAACCCTAAGAAAATGTCAAAATAAATATATTGGGTCTAATTGGTTGGTAGCGTAGTTGGTTTAAAGATTAGTGCTTTAAAAGACAGGACTGTTAGAGCAATCCCATGATAAGCTGTCGTAGGCTGGGACTAGCTGGGAAGGAGGTCAGTCACTGCTTCAGTAAGGAGAAGTTCAGGTCTGTAAAGTTCTTGTAAACATCGCTCAAACCAAAGTACTTACACCATGGCTCAAATTCTACCTCAAATCAAGCACCAGATAACTAATAATATTTCACAGCTCATTTCACAGCTTTTAGTGATCGTACTATTAATTTCTAACCAAGAAATTAATAGTACAATCACTAAAAGCCAAGGATAAAGCTTAACCTTGAAATGTATAAGAACTGTTTTCAATAAAAGTTAACATTTAGACTTACAGAAAACATCACTGGCAACCTTGTTTTAAAATATGAATGCGATATAATAACTGATTTTTTTAGTAATAAAAATGTAAAGTTGAAACACAGTGAGAACTAGTAAACATTTCGGGTTTTCCAACGAGGATAACCCGAATGTAAACTTAAACAATGAAAACATGGTTTGATTGGGCTGTTCATAGGCCTCTTACTTCTCTAGTAAACGTTATTCAAACTCATGTACAGATCTGCGCCACTAGTAGTTCTTCTTTAGTGCTCAACCCTTAGGTTGGTTTGCAGCGGCTCGCCATTCCTCTCTTCTGACTGCCTTCCTTTTCATTTCTGTATAAGTAGCACAACCTACAAAAATCTGCTGCATGTACGCCTTCCTCGGTTGTCCACGGCGATTCCTTCCCTCTGCTATTGTTCTCATAATGCGTCTTAAAAAGTGTTCTACCAGCTTCTCTTCTTGTCTGGATGTTCCCCCATAGAGATCTAGTTTCTTTTACTCTTCTTAGCACCTCTTCTTTGGTAACTTTATCCCTCCAGCTGATCTTCAGCATCCTTCTATAGCACCACATCTCTAGTGCCTCCGAATGCCGCATTTCCTGTGTACCTCAAATCAAGCACTAGATAACTAATAATATTTCACAGCTCATTTCTCAACCGCCTTTTCTAGTGAAAAATGTTGTCGTAATTGAGCCTCAACCGTCAATGGTGTTGACTCTGGAACTACTTGTAACTACTTGTCGACTATTTGAAGACCGGTTGACATCCATGCGTCCCCAAACCATTGTAATGTCGTGGTAGTTAACTCTCGTTCTTGGCTACCAAACAGCACCAGTTGTGAGTAGATCTAACTGACACTAGTGTTTTGCAGTTGAACATTACATCACTTGAAAATATTTTACGCTTACATTTTTTAACATAAGTATTTCAAGTTTTGACATGCCTTTTATAACAATTGCCACCTGAGATGGGATTTTTTCACACCGTTTTGGTTATAAAAAAAAAAAAATTAGAACAATAGCTATTGGTATACCATAAAGGAACCAAAACAATAGAAAATATATATCTCAGAGGACACTAGATATTCATGTTCTCTTAAAAAACGTCAGATTTTAAATTTTTTTTCTTCCAACGGCATTACCATTTTATTGAGTACTTTTACAATGGTTCACACAGCGATAGTACAAAAAGGTCTTGCTGAAATAAGCTTAACAATATAGTTAACTATATGAAATAGATAATTTACAACAATAAACTACAAAATATATTCAAGCAACCATAAATAATAAATACAATATAATAACAAACAATTATGTATGGGTTCCAAAAATCAATACAAAGATACTGTGCAATCAATAACAAAATAATACTAAAATAGTTAATATGATAAATTCTCTAATATATAATAATGAATGGCCTTGCAATAATAGGCTAGATATCACTAATCTACACTGAAGATCTTCATGACTTTTTCCCTGAATTCTGGGAGAGAAGAACTGAAAAAGTCTACGTAGCTGGAGATCTCGCAGCCGACTCTCTGGATCCGAGCCAAGGAACGGTTCCAGTCGTAAGAGGTAGGGTGGTGGTTTCTCCAGAAAAGCTCTTGAGATCTTGTACCATATGGAACTCGGAAATGAATCTTCTGGAGCAATCTAGGATACTTAATTTTCTCATTTATCAGCTTGAAGAGGAACAGGCTGTCTGGCAGCTTCCGGCGGGCCACCAGTGGAGAAAGTTAAAGCTCTTTCGACATATACTTGGCTGGAACCTCGTGATAGTTTAGACCATCACCATTCTGACGAATTTGTCTTGGATCTTTTGTAAATCAGAGATTAAACCACTAAGGAGACCAGACGACTGCAGACAATACTAAGGATCTGTCTAACCAAGGCGCAGTAAAACATCTTAAGTGCTTTTCGGTTACTTAGCCCCTTTGTTGATCTCAGAATAAATCCTAGGAGTCGGTTATCTGTAGCGCAGATATCCCGAACATGCATGTCCGAGGTCTAGAGAGTTTGCTTTAGTGTTACTCCGAGATCCTTGACAGATGAAACTCTTTGTATCTGATGCTTAAGAGGGAGTAATTAAAAAATGTGGGGTTCTTGCTCCTACTGAAAGAGATAATGTTGCATTTATTCATGTTGATGACCATGAAGTTTAGGATGCACCAACGTTCCAGCTCAATGAGATCACGTTGAAGTGATAAACAGTCTTCGATGCTCTTGATAACTCTAACTAATTTAAGGTCATCTGCAAACAAAAATATACATGCACAGATGAAACCTGCTATGTCTACCTTTTAAATGTTGAAAAATAAAGGCCCCAAATGACTTCCTTGCGCACTACAGACAGAACCAAGAAGAAATTAGAGACTGCAAAATCATACCTCACCGCTAGGTGTCTGTTACTCAGATAGCTCTCAATATAATCCAATAGTTCACTCTCTAAACCGTACTCCTTTAATTTTAGTTTCAAGAGAGTATGGTTAATCAAGTAGAAGGCTTTAGACATGTCTATGTAAATAACACCCACTTGGAATCCTTTCCTAAAAGATGTCAATATAAGGACTTGGAAAATAATCAAATTAGTCGAAGTTGATCGGCCTGGCAGGAATTCAAGTTGGAATGGTGGAATGATAGAAATAAAAAGTTTTGAAAGACATCCATAACTAAGCTCACACAGATCTTAGCGATTGCAGACAGAATAGTTACAGGTCTGTAGCTAGTGATATTACTGGCGTCTTCACACTTATAAGTTGGGGTGATATGACCGAGTTTAAGTATGTCTGGAAAGACACCTTTCTGTAGGGATATGTTAAATAGAGTCTATAGTGGAGTAACAAGTAGTTGGCTGGAGCTACGAAGAACAGAAGGAGGTTTACCGTCCAGCCCACAGCCTTTGATGGTATCGAGATAGTCTGGTTTTTCTTGACATTATCCTTGGAGAGGTGGATTGATGTCCAGATCTGAGAGCACTCATGTTTAAAGATGGGTTGTAGTAGGTGGCTGCTGTTGGTAAACAGATGAGAAGAACTTGGCGAAGAGGTCAGCCTTCTGTTCTGGAGTGGTAGCAATGACGTCGTCATGATATAGTTCTTTTGCTGCACCGTGTTGAGATTTTCCAGAGTTGCAAAAATTGTACATTCAAAGCTGTAATCTTATTTTGAAATTAACAATGGCTTTATGAAGAATCAAATCCAATATGGTAGCAAATGAATCATACTCTTATGAGTTTGAGAGGCTGTCGGCCATGTTGGTTTTGATCGCATAAGAACAATGTTATTTGCGAATCCATATTTTTAGTTTTTATTGACCAAACATTGTGTATGAGGTGTCATTTTAAACGTTATCATATTGCGTATTGGATTGTTTTATATTTTGAAAAATACGCCTAATTTTGAAAGGTATGTGAAAATAAACACTTCAAACCACACATTTTCTATAAAACTAATTAGAAATTTGCAAAGTGATTCCAACGGGCAATTTTATTCTGGATCAAATGAAATTTGTTTGGAAATCCGTTTAAAAGTAACTGTTTTCATTTGAATACGTGTAATCGTATGTCCGGTTCGAAAATAACATTGTTCTTATGAGATTAAAACTAAAATGGCCGACAGCCTCTGCAGACTCTTAAGGCCGTTGCAAAAGCCAACATGCGGTTTACTCAGGGCGTGTACTTGTATTGTTAGTTGCTGGGCTTCATACCTCATTAGAATAAATGTGCGTTACCTTGAGAGAGTCCCACTCTCTTGGCAATCACATTTGTTACCATTTACAATGGCGACAAGTGTCTTAAGTATTGGACATATTGAAATATGTACACGGTTGGGTAAAAGTCTGGATTATATTTATTAATTTTAAAAGTATAGAAAGAAAAGCAATGGAATAGTTGTGTACATGTCTATATACTAAACATTTAGTCATATTTTACTCGTTTATCGTATAGGAGAGGGTGGCTTACAAAGAAGGTCTTATGTATTTTAAATGTTAGCCTCCTCGAGTTATACCTCATTTTAAAGGTATTTGATTGTACAACACAAAAGTGCAAACTTGAGTTCAAAAGGAAGACCAAGTCAGAAAGTACAGACACTCAAAGAATGTAATGTCATATAACTAATTCTCTCATTTGTCAAATTGATGAGTTTAAATCAGGTTTTATAACTCTTTATTTGATTTAATCTTAGTTTCTAAGACTTGGCTCACACACCATAAGAGATACTGCTGTCAAGTTACAAGATTATTCTTAGTACAGAAATGACCGACTTCACAAAGGGGGTGGATGTATTGCTGTTTATATCAAGTCTCACCTACCTACCTCTATACTACACTTGTCTGACACGTCCCGAGAGAGTCGACCAGAGTTTATGTTTCTGGACATCTGTGTCAATGGCACTCACATTCTAGTAAGTGTAATGTGTATGTTATTGAGCGCCAAATCGTCATCCTCTTACTGAATATGAATGAATTCTTCTTAATCTGTAAACTTGATCAAACAAAAAAGTCCCAAACAGTTGACTAGTTTTCACTGTGCGTCAACTTTACATTCTTACTATTAAAACCCTGTTATTAAAATTCATATTTTACTTATTGGTTGCCAGACATGTTTTCTGTAATTTTTAAACAATTCAGAATTGTGACTTTAAAAAAAGTTAATATCAAGTTCCTCAATTAACTTTATCTTAGTTTGTATTGATCCGTAACACCGATTTCTTAGATTCTTATTGTAGTCCTTACTAAAATCGATAGATTTTTATGATATGTTACTTTAATAAGCGTAAGTAAGTACAGGTATTTAAAACTATTTAAATCAATTAAAAGTAATTTTAGATCAATTTAAAGGAACGAATCATAACCTTTGAAAATAGAAGAATTACAACGTGACCAAGAAATTAATAGTACGATCACTAAAAGCCAAGGATAAAGCTTAACCTTGAAATGTATAAGAACTGTTTTCAATAAAAGTTAACATTTAGACTTACAGAAAACATCACTGGCAACCTTGTTTTAAAATATGAATGCGATATAATAACTGATTTTTTAGTAATAAAAATGTAAAGTTGAAACACAGTGAGAACTAGTAAACATTTCGGGTTTTCCAACGAGGATAACCCGAATGTAAACTTAAACAATGAAAACATGGTTTGATTGGGCTGTTCATAGGTCTCTTACTTCTCTAGTAAACGTTATTCAAACTCATGTACAGATACTTTCTGCGCCACTAGTAGTTCTTCTTTAGTGCTCAACCCTTAGGTTGGTTTGCAGTGGCTCGCCATTCCTCTCTTCTGAATGCCTTCCTTTTCATTTCTGTATAAGTAGCACAACCTACAAAAATCTGCTGCATGTACGCCTTCCTCGGTTGTCCACGGCGATTCCTTCCCTCTGCTATTGTTCTCATAATGCTTCTTAAAAACTGTTCTACCAGCTTCTCTTCTTGTCTGGATGTTCCCCCATAGAGATCTAGTTTCTTTTACTCTTCTTAGCACCTCTTCTTTGGTAACTTTATCCCTCCAGCTGATCTTCAGCATCCTTCTATAGCACCACATCTCTAGTGCCTCCGAATGCCGCATTTCCTGTGTACCTACAGTTCACGTTTCACATCCCTACAGGGCTACACTCAAAAAAAAAAAAAAAAAAAAAAAAAACGGCCTTATGATTCGTTTTCTCACGTCCAGACTAATAGAATTTCTTGCTGGTGAGTAGATTATTTCTTAGATTGAATGCAATTTTAGCCTGCTGTATTCTATTCACAATTTCTTTTCGGCTTCTACCATCTCTTGTTATTTTGCTTCATAAATAGGTAAATTCTTCCACCTCTTGTAACTCCTCCCGTCCAATTCTCAAACTGCATGAAATATTCAACATAGAGTTGAAATAGAACAGCATGTTTTAGCCCACCACCGGTAAAATTGCATATGACAACATTATTATTGGGCACTTGACTTCCAGTTTGACTCGGTGCTTTGGGAAACGACCTCCTTAACCAAAATTAATTATACTCTAAAAATCAATCATAAAAGGTTATTAAAACAGTAGCCAGGTTTCTGGATTCGATTCCCGGGTTGGTCCATGGTAAACGTTGCACCTCAGTAATTTCTCCGGTGTTCATCCACCAAAGTGAGGCAATTGAAAATGTAGGTCGTAATTCAGAAGCAACTCCTGGGCAATGTACGCCCTAGTCATCACTAGTAGCGCAGTGTTGTAACCCAGCTACTAGGGAACAAAGTGTTGTGAAGGTTGTAAGCGATAGGTCCTTAGCTCGGTCGTCTTTATACTGACACGACGTTCCCTCAATGGTTGCCATCAATGTGGATACTAGTGAGTATCGTGTGTCCAATGCCCATATTGGGTGATAGACAGTGTCCGGGTGTTGTGTAGGGAAGAGAAGTGAGTATCAGGCTTGTTAACTGGCTGGCAATCAGACCAATACTACGTGGTTCAATTCTTCACAAATCTGTAAGTCCTTTGGTTGCCCTAGCTATTAACAAATAGTCCTTTCTGAGCTATCTCAAAATCAGTTAGTACCAAGACTACACAGATTATTCATAATCATCCTACACTCATATAATTATTCATAATCGTGTTAAAATTCTTCACAATCCATCAGCGTCTCATATTTGATTTTGGATAATTATTAAGGTAACAGTTGGGAGGTCGTTGGTTCCCTAGAACATTACAGAGAGATGTCCATATATAACTACTTCAGTATAATATCACATCAGTTGAACCAAAGTTTCAATTTTTCTCTAAACCCTAACCCTCCTGATGACTACAAGAGATGACTTTATCCCAGGAGTTGAGGGACAGCAGGTCTTGCTGCCTTCAGGTAAGGGCAATACAGCAGGCGTTAACTTTCTCAGTTAACTGTTAGTCACTGGCTCAGTCGATATAGAAAGAGCTGTTGTAGCCACTTAGCCGCAGTTAGCGCTGAACGATGAGTAACTACACCGAATATCCGTACTACAAGAGATGACTTTATCCCAGGAGTTGAGGGACAGCAGGTCTTGCTGTCTCCAGGTAAGGACAATACGGCAGGCGTTAACTTTCTCAGTTAACTTTTAGCCACTGGCTCAGTCGATATAGAAAGAGCTGTTGTAGCCGCTTAGCCGCAGTTAGGCGCTGAACGATGAGTAACTACACCGACTGTACGTACTACAAGAGATGACTTTATCCCAGGAGTTGAGGGACAGCAGGTCTTGCTGCCTCCAGGTAAGGGCAATACGGCAGGCGTTAACGTTCTCAGTTAACTGTCAGCCACTGGCTCAGTCGATATAGAAAGAGCTGTTGTAGCCACTTAGCCGCAGTTAGCGCTGAACGATGAGTAACTACACCGACTGTACGTACTACAAGAGATGACTTTATCCCAGGAGTTGAGGGACAGCAGGTCTTGCTGTCTCCAGGTAAGGACAATACGGCAGGCGTTAACTTTCTCAGTTAACTTTTAGCCACTGGCTCAGTCGATATAGAAAGAGCTGTTGTAGCACTTAGCCGCAGTTAGGCGCTGAACGATGAGTAACTACACCGACTGTCCGTACTACAAGAGATGACTATCCTAAAAATTGAGACAGCAGGTCTTGCTGGCGCCAGGAAAGGGCAATACGGCAGGCGTTAACTTTCTCAGTTAACTGTCAGCAGCTGGCTCAGTCGCTACAGAAAGAGCTGTTGTAGCCGCTTAGCCGCAGTTAGGCGCTGAACGATGAGTAACTACACCGACTGAAGAATTCAGACTGAACATTAGACAAATATAATAATAATAATAATAATAATGGCTTTATTGTACAAAAGTTTTTATACAATTGGCGAACTTAGGACTAATAAGTCCTCTCTTACAGTTAACCCTTTTATGTTAAAATAGTAATATAACAAAGCCTAAAACATGAAATACAGAACTAAACTAAAGAAAAATAATAATAATAACATTACAAAGAAGCAAATAATATAAACTAAATCAACTACTAACATATTATCAACTTTACCATTCTCTCACTCATACACTCGTTCGACCCTAATCCCAGACCCCATCCCCAGCTACCATCACAGACTCATCCGTTCAAAAAGAAAGGTTTTCAATGATGCTGTGAACCGAGCCCGACTGTCATATCTCTTTAAATATGGAGAAAGTTTATTCCATTCTCTGCAGGCAGTTACTGAAAATGAATTTGTGTAGAAAGATGTTCTATGAAGAGGAATACGCAATATTGACGAGGCTGAGCGTGTCTCCTTTGCACCAATTTTTGAGTTATATTGAAAGTTTTGAGAGAGGTATTTCGGATTCCCATCATTAAGTACTAAAAACAAAATACTCAATATTTTTAATAATCTAAGGTCGGCCAATTTAAGAATGGAATTTTGAATATAGTATTGAGAGATATGATCATCATATTTTAAATTAAAAATAAATCTAATACAATAATTTTGACAAACCTGAAGTTTATTAGCCAAAGCCACAGTCATGTCATTGTACACAGAGTTGCAATAGATGAAATGTGGAAAGATAAGTGCTTTTACAAGACGAAGCTTTATTTTTACTGGGAGAAAGTATTGAAGTTGTTTGAGGGAATGGATAGAACCAAAAGCCTTTTTACAAACACTAAGCACTTCTTCTTCCCAAGTCATATTCTGGTTAAAAATAACACCTAAATTTTTAACTGAGGTACAGAAAGGCAGGGGGTTGCCATTGACTAGAATTTGTTTGATGTTGTTTATACTGAATTTGGTGTGAAGGCGAGAAGAACAAATAATAATGGGCTGTGTTTTATCCTCATTAAGTTTAAGGCCATGATTTTTGGTCCATTTGACTAAATTTTCAATATCTAGGTTAATACAAGTTATTGTTTCGTTTAAGGTACTAATACAGGAGTGAGCATAGATTTGCAAATCGTCAGCATACATGTGATGTTTCGTGAAGGATAAGACTGAGCTAATATCGTTAATATATAGGGAAAATAGCAGTGGACCCAAAATCGAGCCTTGAGGAACACCAGATGAAACAGATTTGAAAATTGAAGTTCTATCGCCCACACGCACACACTGCTGACGATCAGCTAAGTAAGATCTAATCCAACATATGCTGCTATCTGAAAAGCCTAAATTCTGGAGTTTAACCAGAAGAAGGGAGTGATCCACGCAGTCAAATGCCTTAGAAAAATCAAACAAAGTTAAGACTGTACATTTTCTAAGATCCATGGCTCTTCGAATGTCATCTGTGACACAGAGAAGAGCTGTTTCTGTACTATGGCTGGAACGAAACCCTGATTGATATGTATTAAGAATATTATTATTATTCAGAAATGTGTTTATTTGTAAATGGACGATCTTTTCCAGGCATTTAGAAATGGTGGGCAAAATACTAATTGGCCTGTAATGTTTGGCTTCTGATGGTACAGGTACTTTGTTTAATGGGAGAACAAGAGCATGTTTCCATAAGCTAGGAAAAGTAGTTGTGGCCAATGACTTATTGAATATAGCAGTAATGACAGGAAGAACAGCAAAGAGTATTTTTTTTATCATCTTAATCGAAATACCATCCACTCCTGTTGCATTACTGGTAACTTTACGAAAAGCCCTTAGAGTATCAATTTCAAGGACATGTTTAAAAGAGAATCTTTCAAAAGGTAAAGGTGGATTGGGTTGGTTAGATAGTTCCTCTATATATGATTTAACAATGTCTTGGTCGTTTGGAATGGAAGATGAAATAAAAAATTCATTTAGATCATTTAAAGGAATATTGACTGGAAGGGTGGTTTTTTGTTTCCCACAACCAAGACTTTTTATATTTCTCCACATGGAGGCTGATGAAATTCCTCGATCTGGAAATAAGTTATGTATATATCGCAGCTTAGCATTGCGAAGCTCCTGCTTAACTTTGTTACGTAAAAGTCGATACTGTAACATAAGTTCTGGGTCTCTTGATCTTTTAGCTCTACGGTATATAGCATCCCGTTTACTCATCTGAGATCGGATTTCATTGGTAAGCCAGGGTATGGAACGTTTTTTAGATATTCTCTTTGTGGTTAAAGGGGCGTGTTTGTTGTAGAGATCCAAAATCCAATAGTTGAATTGGGACAACATTTCATCAACCGTTGGTAGTCCGGTAATAGTTTGCCAAGGGATACATGCAAGATCTGTAAAAAACAGATGTTCGTCAATGTTTTTGAAATCTCTATATGTAATAAAGTTTGCCTTTTGTCTCAATTGTTTGATAGGTATGACACAGAAAACTAGATCATGGCATGATATTCCTGGGATTGGAAGTTGCCCATGGCGAATGACTTCAGATGGATCACTAACGACCAATAGGTCGAGCAGAGTGTGAGAATCAGCAGTATGGTGTGTGGCGTCCATAGGAAGAATAGTCATGCTACAAGATTCAAACATTGTAGTCAAATGTCTATATTCATAATTGGGTTTAGTCATAAGAAGATTAATGTTAAAATCGCCCATAACCAAGACATGAGCGTAGTTTGGCATAAGGTGCAGGAGAGCATTTTCAAATTCAGTTAACAGTCCCGTCCTGGGCGGCCGATAACAAATTCCCAGGAGAAGCTTTTCTTTACTAATAGAGGTTATTTCAACAAAAAGATATTCAGGTTTGGCAGAGTAATCAGGTGGTGAGGTAAGTAATACGTTAGCTTTTAACCCATCCCTAACATAAAGTGCAACTCCACCTCCCGTTTTGTTCACTCTGTCATTTCGAATTAAAATATACCCTGGTATTTCAACTTCGTATGAGTCCAAACTAGGCTTAAGCCAAGTTTCTGAAACACCAATTAAGTCTAAATTTGAATGATCAAAAATTGCTCTAACCTCATCAATATGACACAGCAAGGATTGTGCATTAAAATGACAGGACTTAAGAGATTTGTGGTAGGGAGCAAGATAAGAGACGAGAAGGTCAGCGGTGTTTGGAAGATTAGACGAGCAATCGTGCTCGGCGTCACAGTCGGCAACAAGTACAGCCACTACGAAACCATGAGTCCGTGAGCCAGCCGCGGACAAGGGCCAGAGGATGACAGGTCGACATACACACACTCACACATACCGAAATTTACAACTATAGACATTGATTTAAAATTATAACAAAAAACGGAACGTGATGGCTCCTACGAACTATCATAAAAACAAAACTATTTCTGAGGAATTTAGCAATCGTTTGTGCATTAAGTGCCATATGCGAATAATAAATTATTATTTATGACGATCTGAAATTAAAATAACAATAACGATACTATCACAAACATTAATTAATTAAATAATTATGAATTAACTATTATGAGTGCATCTAAATTATTATAGTTATATTCCTGCAATATAATATAAATATATACAAAAAACCGAATAAACAAAAATTGAAGATGACAAATTAAGACTAATTAATAAAAGTAAGTGAAACCCTACAATGTGTTCCCACATATACTCACTATAAACCCCTGATAATGAAGTAAATCTCTATGTTTTAACACACGCAAATACACTACCAGAAAGGTAATACACACTTCAATGACTGTTAATTAACTTACACTATTAAATTATCATCAGTTATCTGAAAAATTCAGAAATTTTAACGAAATAATTAATTAAAAAAAAAAAATAAATATTGTACTCCCATTTAAAAATAAAATAAACACCATTAAACTTCCAGATAACATTCTATGTACTAGGCACAAACATAATAAAAGAGATAGTCAAATTTATTATAATAACCATATAAAAAGTAAATAAAAATAAATTAAAATATTTAGAACTACAATTACACCTCATTTATTTGTAAGAATGTAACAAGTATTTTGTTTACTATGTAAATGTAAGTCAATAGAAATATAGCATCATAAATAATTTTCTAACCAAGGGTCAAGTATGCTTAATTTCAAAGAAAACAAAAAACAAACAAAGAAAAACTATTATTCCAAAACATAATTAAGATATCAATATAAAACGAACAGTTCATATTTACTTCAGATCTTCCAGTCTGACAGCGGTGTGGATAGTTCTGCCGTTACCCTCGCCAGTCACCCACTTCACCCGGCCATCGTCAGTCCATGTGCAGCGCAGTCCATACTTTTTTACGGCGGCCTGGAACACTTCCTGTCGCAAAGACGTAAGATCTTCTCTTATGGTGATACCAGTATTCTTTAATTTCTTTTTATTTTGAAAGACGCCGCCTTTAAAAATTAGAATTCTTTTTAATATGAATTCTAACCTCCAATGTTTTTCAAAATATTATGGAAGATCTAAATACTTTAAAAGAATGGTGTTTAAAAAATAAAATGCAAATAAATGTAAGTAAAATAAAATTCGTAAACTTCAGTCACATAAGTTTTGATTTTCCCTCAGACTTTGCATACCATACAGATAATTGTAGTGAAAATCATTAAAAATGTCAAAAAGTAGAAAAGGCTGAATACTTTAAATACCTTGGAATTTTATTGCATGAACCTCTAAATTGGATAAAGCATTTAGAAACCCTACAAGATGAAACAGAAATATTGATAAGAAAATTTTACTATTTAAGGAATTTTTGTGACGAAATGACTATGAAAACTCTTCATTTTGCTCTTATACATTCGAGACTTCAGTACGGAATACAGTGTTGGTGAAGTGCTTGCAAGACTTACATTTTAAAAATCAGAAAACACAAAATCATATAATTAGAATAATTCAAATAAAAATCGCAGAGAGAGTTCTTTTTCACTATATTATACATTAAAAATTCTCCCGATACAACACCTTTTTGTCTATAAAGTTTTAAGATTGTTTTATGTCAAAAGTGGTAATACTGGCACTACAAATTTACTACATAATACGAGGAGTGGGGCAAGTAGAATATTTAAACTCCCTAAAGTCTCAAAAAGTGTTTTTAAACAATCTTTTCATTATATTGGACTAAAATATTTTAATCAACTACCACATGACATAAAAAGTAGTACAAATTTGAAACTTTTTTCTATGAATTTGAAGAATTGGCTATTTACGAAACAAGATCTAGACTATTTGGATTTTTGTTTAATATAAATATTGACACTTCTTGCAATTGATATGGTTTCTTGTTGTTTTAGCCTTGTAATGTATTTCAAATAAGAAATTTTAACTGAAGTAGCAATAAATATACGAGTGTAAGATGAATTTAAGATAACTTTTAAGTGTTTCATGCGCCACAGAGAGTTTTATTTTTACAATGTAGAAGCTGGACTCGTGTTCCATGTTTATAATATGTTTTTATTAAGTTATATTTTGTGTTTTGTTAGTATTTTGTAAATAATTTTGTACTGGCCACAAATACTTGTAAGTGTGGTAAGTTTTTTCCGAGCCGTATTATTGTTTTGTATTTGTAAAAATGGACGGAAATAAATCATTATTATCATTATTAAAATTTTCATTATCATTATTATTATTATCATTATTATCATTATCATTATTATCATTATCATTATTATCATTATCATTATTATCATGTAATGAACGTTACTCAACGTAGTAAAACCTCCCTTGAAACACAATCTTTACTGCAGTTACCTTCGGCTGTATTGCAACACACTGCATATAGAGCTGAACTTTGGATGCAATCCAAGTGAAATCAGGTCTCTTACAATCCAATTTATAGTCTTCACTATGTCAATAAAACTGTCTCTTGTTTTCCTTCGCTCTATATCGTCGAAAGGTCGGGTATCTGTACATTCTCTTATATCTGTAGTTTACATTTTATGATTAACACACATCAGACTTACGTTGACACGATCAAGCTTTCTGCCAGTTGAATTGGAATTGTCTAATTAATTGTGGCCTACTGAAACTTTTTTTTTATTAATTTATGCGTTTAGGGAAAGTTTATATTCATTAGGAAATCTAACTGGTTTTTCTCATAGTTAAAATGTACCCTCATTGAGTTAGCAGTTCTACAACTCCATAATAATAACTAAAATTATTTGGACCTCAGGTCTGGTAGTTCCTGGCCTAACGAACACAGCTGTTGTCGGTGTCGGACGTTGGTAGTGTACGGTTGAGTGGGAGTCCCACAAGTCAGTCCTGATTGAAGTTCAGGACAATATTATGCGCCATATATTTCTGTATCTAATTAAGAACATAGTTAGCTTATTAGAGTTTCACAGTGTTAACTAAAGGCTTCTGTGAATCGTTCACAAAACGTCGATTAATAAAGAAGATTTGTTTATGAATAAAGTATTAATTTTCTTACTTTAACGTGTTTTAAATATTGTATTTGGACAAATAAAATATTTGAAAATTGTTTAAAATAGGAAAAAGTATTTTAATTTTACTAGGCCTATTAACTTTTAAGGCATAAATTTCACTATGCATTGTCATTAATTAATTTATATTTAAATAATATATTTCTTTAAATAAAATAACTAAAATGTTATTTATATTTAATAAACATACTACATTTACTACGAATGTTTCATAATACTTAAATAGTTACCTGGGAATCGGAAAACTGACACAAAAACTGGGACGTAAGGTCAACTTAAATATTGTCTGTACGCCCGTCAAAAGACTTTTTGTACAGTGGAATAGAGACTGCACTATTCTTATTATTTTTGTAATAGATTAAAACATACTGATAACCATCTGACCCGGCAGAGCTTAAATTTCACTTCATTCCCACGTTCACAAGTAGGTTGGTTGTTATAGACAATTGGATTTATCCCAGAAAAGGTCAAATATATAGTAGCCTATTTTATTGTAGACTGAGGGCTAAAAAACATCACATTTGTATAACCAAACATCTAGAAGCCCACTAAATTCGTAAAAACTGTGAGATATTTATCGCTATTTTACCTCCAAAATAGGCACAGTAACAATGTCTGCAAACATAATATCAAATTTACTTTTAGAACATTCAGCAATATCCATAATATAAGCAACCATAAATTTGGAAAAAATAAATAATATTGGAGTATACCAAATAAACTGTAAAGACTATTATAGAACAAACTTTGGACAGATAGGCTGAACACTTAAAATAAGACACAAAGAACATCGACCTGATTCCAGAACATAAAAACAAATACCATCCTTCGTCCAATGCCTCATTGACTAAAATTACACCTTGAGTGATATTGAAGATAGTTTGAAGATGTTGTATTTTTGTAAAAAAATTACAATACTGGGTTCCCTAGCAGAAAATGAAATTTTTTATTTATGATTATTTTAAAGAAAATCTTCGATTTTGTTCACATTCAATATTTAATGTCATGAGAAATAGCCAAGATTAACTAATAAAATAATTAATACGCCACATAATATGGCAAGATAAAAATAATTTATCAGTGTTTAATTTACTCAAATAATTTTTTAAAAAGGTACCCAAAAGTAATTTTTTTCATTATTTGTCATATGTTTAAAGCATTATTTATTTTATTTGATGTACAAATATTCCATTTCAATGAAGCTAATTGTATTTTTATTTTCTAAAAACTTGAAGATTGAGTACTAACTCCCAAAATGTGTAGTGTGAAAAACTCATTCAAATTGTATCAGTTTTTCAGACATTATTCAAATGTATGTGATAATTAATTTTCAATACCGCCATACCTTATAGAAGGGGGGTTCAATTCTTACAAAATATGTTATACCTTGATTCAGATAACATTTAGATAATTTTCTGAAAGACAGTGATAATAATTTGATGGATTATAAACAACATTTTCTTATTTTTTAGTATCGTGTTATTGCATTTGGATTGCAGCAAATATATGAGTGTCAATGGATCTACAGTACAGACAATACAGAAGCGAATTGATGCCAGGATGGAGCAGGAAATTTTAGAAATGCGACTGAATTAACTAGTCCTGGCGACAAGACTTCGCCGGCCTCTTCCTGCATTCCCTTAGGAGGAATGAGGGAATCATTGTTTCAGACTGTCCCTATCGTAGCAGCCTAGCCATTTTCTAATGTATATCTTTCATAACGTTTATCATTTGACAAAACAAAAGATCATTTGATAATTAACGGATTTTATTTTGTTGTCAGAAGAGAATTCCTAAATTTGTTTAAAAAAAATAATAACACACACTTTTAAATATCGTTTCTTAGAAGAAAATTTAATTCAGTTTACGATTTTTTATGCTTAAGCTATACGATTGACTAAATGATCAATTTTTTAAATCTAAGATTTTGGGCCATGAAGCTTTCTCTATAGGCTCTTTTTATATTCTAGGGGCGTACCTAAAATTATTTGAAATACTTTGAAAGGATTTAAAATATTTTCTTTCAAATAGCTAAAATAAGTATTCCGGTACCAGCCAATCAAAGCCTTTGTTACCGTTCACGTACGAATTAGATAGTTTAAGTGCAATTTGACATAAGAGATTATTTTTGAACAGTGTAAGTGTGCAATGTGAAGAACACTAACAAACTTACTTGAGTCAGGTGATACGCTGGTAGCCAGTGACAGGGTTTGCACGACAAATGTGCAGGGTTGTCCCCTAGTTTATATAAAAAAGTACTTTATCTTACATTTTAACGTTTATTTCCATACGAAGTTTATATATGTACTTTCTGGAGTTAGGCTATAATTTATATGTAAGACATTCTTTCAAACAGTTTATCTACTGTTCAGCTAGGACATAATGATACTTATTGCTCATATTTAGAAACGTTAAATAATCATACTGGTGTTAGGCCACAATACAAAAAATGTTTTTTAATCTACTATAGACCAACCACCCGGTAGAAACACCTGAGCACCGTACGTGAGCGTGAGACTCAGCCGACGACAGGTTTTTTTCCCAAGCGGTCGACTTAAAAGATTTTTAGCTGCGTAACAAAAACAACCAAACCTTATATATATTTACCAATGTTCCATAAATACATCTTATTTGCTTTGCTATCTGAATATAATTACATTTCTTACATTACTATCAGATATGGAACACCAACTTTTTGCGTATTTTAAGGCGAATATGAATGATTATCTGAGTGTAGGATAAGTGTGGATAACATGTGTAGTCTGGTTACTAACTGAGTTTCTATTACGCTCAGAAAGGGCTTTTTATTAATAGCCCAATAGCCAAGTTGACTAAGGGACCTACAGTTTTACGTATCCGAAACACGTAGTATTGAACTGATTTTCAGTTATCTTCCCTACTTAACATTCAGACACTGACATGAATATCTCAGACTTTTCAATACCAACCACTGAATGGACGCTATGTCCGTATTAAGAAGACCGAGCATAGAAACACCTACAATGTCCACAACACTTTGTCCCCAAGTAGCAGGGTTACAGCACTGCGCCACTAGTGCCGATGATTTATGAAGTTGAAACGTTGTTTCATGAAATATTGTTGGATTTTTGTTCAAACTTTATCTGTGCTCTGGTTTTTTATAAGGAACAGTATTTTATGTGAGTTCTTCAATCTTCTTCCAGAGTTTTTTAAAAAACTTCTATGAATTCACTTACTGTTTGAACTATATAATCATCCAAATTATAGATAAATGAAAAAAGTGTGTTTTCCTAAACCACAAATTGCTGAAGGACGTTTTCGTGGTCAAGAGCATCAATCATATCCTTGCTTAGCGAATGATGAGGTAATTAACAATGCAGCACGTATTGGCAGGATGTTAGCAACATCGTGTCCTGTTGGCCCAATCACATGACTGCCGCTTACTTTTTTATTTGCAATTCTATGATGGAGTGCGCGCCAAATGAGAGACGTGTGGGAGGAAACGAAACGTGACCTTGAGTAATATTTCAAGGTCAATAATTAAGGAGTGTCCCCCTTCACCGAAACATATGAAGGTCGGTTAAAGTGATTTAGAGAATTCCGATTGGTTTTGTAGATATCTTTTTACCAAAACGTCAGGACCAAACTACTTCTAGAAGGATAAAAGGAAGTTGTGAAATAATAATAATTAATATTGGAGTTTCCAATTAAAATAATTAAATTTTATAAAACTGGAGGAATCCTAACATCATATCATATCATAATGATATATTTTAATTATATATCGTGTGGTAAGGTTAGCGTAGCAAGCTAGATTGAAAATAAAAATTAAAATAAAAAGCATCAATTATCTTTCTAATTCTAAACTCTAAACTCAAGACTGCAAGAAAAATGTTTGATAAAAGGAGGCCACATCTGAAATAATGAAAGAATATTGGAAACGCCCAAAAAGGCAATATTCAAAACTAATAATTAATTTTATCATAGCCAAAGTGGGTTAATAAAAATATAATTAAGATTAGGGCCATTCTCTATAACATATTAACTAAACCAGAATGGCTCCATGGGTCTGAGAAGGTAGTTTGAACAGAATGGTCGACATCATACAAATTGAGAAAAGAGCAAGAAATATTATTAAAAAAAATACTAGATATTAAATGAGTAACAATACAAATTAAATATAATACAGCATGATAAGAGAATTACCTATGTTAAAATAATAAATTTATAGCTAATGAAACAAGCAAATTCATATTATTTGAAATACTTAAAAAAAATATAATAATTGTAATAAAAATAAGCACTATTTCCAGTTACAAAGCTAGATTTTGCATTCTAATATAGATATTTTATAATAACAAGTAAAATTACATCATAACATAGTAAATAAAATTTTATAAGATTCTAATGTCATTTTTTTATTAAAGAGTAACTAAGATGAAGTCAATAATTCATTAAAGACTTGCATTCATAATTTCAACAATTCAAATTGGTCGGTAGGGTAGTTGGTTCAATCCCAGCTTCATGTGCTAAAGGTTCTCAGTTCGATCCCAATCAGAGTCAATACATTTTGAGAATGATCAGCTGATAACCACCGGCTGTTCATTTGTCATTGGGCTATTAATTAATGACACTTTCTAAGGAATGTCGGCCTTAGTTTGTAACAATGACTACATTCGTTCATCTACACTCATCACACTCATTCGAAATCCATATTCGCCCATATCTTGACGATCGGCGTCTTATGAATAAATAAATAAATATTAATTATTTTGTATTAATTTTGAACAATATATAGTATAGTTTTTGACAATAATATAACAGTATTTACATAAACGCCAATTATTCAAATAAAAAAAAACATAAAAAATTCACATAATATTTTCATTGTACTAGGTATTTAGATGAGATTTTAAAGGGACTGTCTATTGAATGTAAGATATAAGAATATGATTGGGAAAAAGTAATACCTTTGAAATGATAATTTTTTTAATTGTAGACTTGACGTTTTTTTAGAGCAATCAGT
>JAQJVL010004576.1:0-43494 GCA_035578905.1 Stictocephala bisonia
CACATTTAACCAATGTTCTTCATATGAATACAACTGGACATGTTTAAACTAATTTGGTTACTGGTAAATATACTGACTTTATACAGTATATGAAACTTATATATTTATGATATTACATTATAAAACTATAACTAAATCTTTAAGAAATTTATAATCTTTTTTATATAAATAATGTATAAAATAAGTCACATATTTACGTTGTATCTTTATAGTTATTTTATTTATTCTTGCTACAATACAACATTTAACCAAATACATTTTTGTATTACAACAGTATAATCATCCTATATAAAGATCAAATTTACGTATGAATTTAAAATTTTGGATAATACTCGATATAAATAATTTATGAAATGTGTAACGCATATTGTTCAAAAGGAGAAATAAACTTAAAAATTGTTTAGAATACCATAACAACTTATACAACTAAATGTATTAAAGTGAAACTTAAGAATAACAACATTTTATGCTTACAATATAAACAAAACAATTTTAAAATATTCAATAACTAAGATAGATATAGATACTTGTGGCAACAAATATATAAATCATTTAGTTAATTGTACTTGTGACCAATCGATTAAACAACATTTAATTTATGAGGTAAAATGTTAATGTAGCTGCTCAGTGATAGTCAACTGCGGAGTAGACAGAGGTCTTAGGATCTACACATTAATCATTTTAGAAAGGTTACTTACTCATTGATTATGCTCACTTACTCGTGAACGGAAGGGCAATTTTTATTAAAAGACACCATATAATTACTGAATTATAATTACCTTTTAGGTGAATAATAATTAGTATATACAACTATTTTTAAGTAACTGCCTTATGGATAGTAAAAGTTCAATTTTATAACATTATATAAGATCATAAAGAGCAAACTGAATATTCACTGTCATATTTTCGTTAATTGTTTTTGCATTAGCATGAGTTGTTTGGTACTAAGAGACTTCACTGGATTTTAAAATAAGTTATTACAGTAAGAGTCACTTAAATGGAAAATATGTAGTTTTCAAACAGTTTTTCTTTTCATTGAACTATGAAATAAAATGAAAATGTATGTATAACATACTTGTAACTAACCTTTTTGGTATTAGCAACAGTTGATTTATTTTTGGTGACTTTAAAATAAAATATTCCTTATAAATCTTGCAATTTGTATACAATTCACCCTACTTTTTTTCAAACTCCAAATAGTAGTAGAGATAGTATAGTAGCCATAAAAGTAGTAGAGAGAGTATATTAGCCAAATAGTAGTAGAGATAGTATAGTAGCCAAATAGTAGTAGAGATAGTACAGTAGCCAAATAGTAGTAGAGATAGTATAGTAGCCAAATAGTAGTAGATATAGTATAGTAGCCAAATATTAGTAGAGATAGTATAGTATCCAAATAGTAGTAGAGATAGTACAGTAGCTAAATAGTACTAGAAATAATATAGTAGCCAAACAGTAGTAGAGATAGTACAGTAGCCAAATAGTAGTAGAGATAGTACAGTAGCCAGATAGTACTAGAAATAATATAGCAGCCAAACAGTAGTAGAGATAGTACAGTAGCCAAACAGTAGTAGAGATAGTACAGTATCCAAATAGTAGTAGAGATAGTACATTATCCAAAAGTAGTAGAAATAGTATAGTAGCCAAATATTAGTAGAGATAGTATAGTAGCCAAATAGTAGTAGAAATAGTATAGTAGCCAAACAGTAGTAGAGATAGTACAGTATCCAAATAGTAGTAGAAATAAAATAGTAGCCAAATATTAGTAGAGATAGATACTAGCCAAATAGTAGAGAGATAGTACACTAGCCAAACATTAGTAGAGATAGTACAGTAGCCAAATATTAGTAGAGATAGTATAGTAGCCAAACAGTAGTAGAGATAGTACAGTAGCCAAACCGTAGTAGAAATAGTACAGTAGCCAAATAGTAGTAGAGATAGTACAGTAGCCAAATACTAGTAGAGACGAAACTTTTAATATTCAGAGAATAAATTCTTTAACTGCAAATGGAACGAGAAAACATAAAGCAAAAAGTCTAACGCAAATGTACTTCGGAAGCGGAAGTTGATTTTGTGGAAAAGTACTTTGGAAAGTACTTATAGTACTTAAGAGCATTTCCGTTGACATTATATAAACCCCTGACAAAGCCGTGTGCGTTCTGAAATATTTCCTGCGTTTTGATAATGAAAATTACCCATTGTTTGTAATAATATTTAGTGACAAAAACGTTAAACATTCTTCTTGAGTATTGTTCTTTCTATCATTTTTAAAAACAAATGACCAACTAATATAATATAAATTGTTTATTTTCGTAAGGGATATCCAAGTGGTAATAGTTAAATATTAGTTTTAATGTTTACAGCTAATTCTAAAATATTCATTACATACTTACACATTAGCTTACTATTATAATGCATAAAGAATATAACAGCTAAATGTATATAGTATCCTTCTATATTAAAATAAGAGAAATAAATGAGGCATTGCCAATAAAAGACTTTATTAGTTGCCAGCCCCTGCTAATTTAAAATTATTCTCGTAAAGTTTCTAGAGAAAAGGGTAATCCACGTTCAACTAAGATATTGAAAATATTCAGACTAACCTATCACCAGTTAATATTGAAGTCATAGTTTTTTTACTACATGTTTCGGTATAATAATACAATCTTAAGGTGAATGCAAAAATAACTTGTTTAAAATGATAATTGTACAAAACTGAACATAAAAAACAATATATAAAAATAAAATATAATTTACTTTTTAGCTGAATATTGTATTAGTATGGTTCAATATATTACTAACATAAGTTACTATACGAAGTAACGTAATAACAAAGCTCTTACAAAAAATAACTTAACTTCTAATAAACAAATATTACTCAATGATAATTGACATGTTTCTGCCAGTCAAACTACTCAGTTTTATGAGCTCAATTTGGAAAATATTATTGAATGAATATTGAATTATTTTCCACTTGTCAAAATTCACATCCGTTGTGAATAGTGAGAATTGTTGCATTTATTGATAATGCAAAGGAATTTCAACAAAAACAATCATTCTTCAAAGAAAGTATTTTAATATTCAAACAAAAATAAACATTTCTCTTGGATATTCTTCAGTTCAATTCTTTTCTATCGTACATCTTATTAAACTATGGATACATTTCAGCCAAACTTTGGTAAATAATTTTTTAAATATGATAATTAAAGTAGCTTTCAAAATAGACAAGAAATACTCGAAGGAAACTCTTAACCACAATAGTGTAAAATACAAATGTAGTGTAGTAATCATATTTAAAAAATATCAATTTTACGTAGTAAAAAGATTAACTATAATTCATTATTCATTTCTAAGACTATAAATGACTTACTTAAAAAAATAACAGTTGTTTAAATACTATTGTTTGAGCTTTTCAGATCCAGTGAATTTTTGTGTGCATAAAGCATATGTACTGTAAGTTAAAATAATTATCCTGTTAATAAGTGTTTACTTGGAAATATTTGAACAATAGTGTTTGGAAATTTTCTTCAAAATTATATAATTTTTCTAAAGAGATCGTAGGCCTTTAATTAAATCAACAAAACGCGCGTATAGAAAAAATAATTTATAGTTCGAAGGTAAATACATATTTTCGTAATATAAACACATCATGTCTCTCCTGGAGCTATGTCTTTTCATACAAGGATTGTCTAATTTGAATAGACAAATCTTCTGTTTTCCGGTAGAAAGAATATATTGACATGATTGTATGTGATTTTGAACTTCTATAAATATCCATTGAAGATATCAGCTTTAATTAATGGGCAAAGAAGACATTATTTGATAAAAGTTTCATCAATTTGAATAATATACATAATATGAGCTTCTATAAAGACTTTATTAGTTGCCTACTTGCTAATTTGAAATTATCTCGTAAGTTTCTAGAGAAAAGGGTATATCACGTTTACTAAGATATGAAAATATGCTGACTACCTTCCAGTGAAATTGAGTCCATAGTTTTTTCTAATAACATGATTTCGGTAATAAATATACAATCTTAAGGTGATGCAAAAAATAATTGTTTAATATGATAATTGTACAAAACTGAACATAAATTAGCAATATATACATATATAAGAATCATATTTACTTTTTAGTGAGATTTTGTATTAGTATGGTTAATATATCTACTAACTAAGTTACTATAGAATAGTTTAACAAAGCTCTATACAAAAAATAACTTACTTCTAATAAACAAATATACTCAATGTATAATGACTGTATTAGCAGTCAAACTCTGTTGAATTATATCTCAATTGAAAAAGTCTAACTGATATTGAATTATTTTCACTTGTAAAATTTCACATCCATTATGATAAATAGAATTGTGGGATATGTATGTAATGCAAAGATTTCAACAAACAATCATTTCAAGGAGAAGATTTTAAATTCAGCCAAACAGTAAACTTCGTCTTAGATATTCTTCAAGTTAATTCTTTCTCCATGCACATCTTATTAATTACGGATAAATTAAGGTTAACTTTGGTAAAATTTTTTAATATGATATTAGTAGCCTTCAAAATAACCATTGAAATAACTTTCAAAGGCAACTCATACACATATGAAATACAAAATAGTTGTAGTACTCAAATTTTAATATAATTAGTGTAAGATTAACTTCAATCCATATTCGTTTCTAAGTAAAATGACTTATTTAAAAAAATGAAGTGTTTATAGTCATTGTTTGGCTTTCAGATTCATTGAAATTGTTGTTGATAAGCATTGTCTCGATAGCATGTTTAAATAATTATTCTGTTGATAAGCGTTTACTCTGTATATATATGATATATTATATATATATAAAGGTATATAGGCATATAGTAACAATTCCTATCCCATTACATGTTTGAGACAATTTGATTGAAGACATGTACTCAAGTACTCTGAGCCTTTTAATTAATCTCATACATGTTGTATGAAGAATGCTATAGTTTCAAAGGTAAAAATATGGTCTAATAAAGCAATCTGTTTTCATACAGGATTGGTCTACTATTGAAATAGTTGAATCTTATGTTTTCCTGTAGAAAGAATATATTGACATAATTGTATGTGATTTTGAACTTCTATAAATATCCATTGGAGATATCAGCTTTAATTAATGTACAAAGAGGACATTATTTGATAAAAAGGTTCATCAGTTCAATTTGAATAATATACATAGTATAGTATATTTATCAAGTTTACAATTCCTATTGCATCTAGAGTAATCATTAGATAGTAAAACATATATTTATTTAAGATTAATGTATGCTGATTTGTGAAATGCTATCCATAGTTTTTTAACTAATAACAAATATATACTACAATATAAACTTTATAATTAAATCAAAGGGTATTTGATATGTAATTGAAATTAAATATTATATTTTAGGCAATAATAACATTATATAAGAACTCCTTATATTGACAAATATGACGTTTTGTATAAACAGTATATACTCTCTAACGTATAAATCATTTTAGCAAAAGGCCTTGATTATTTAGCAAACAATTATTTCTCATAAAACGTATTCGAAATGTGTTAATACGTGTGTGTATAGTAGGCCTAGTGGTTGGAAATTATATTCTCAAAATCGTATGTCCTCAACGTGCTATTTGATATGCATTTACGA
Source organism: Stictocephala bisonia (assembly GCA_035578905.1). NCBI lineage: Eukaryota > Metazoa > Arthropoda > Insecta > Hemiptera > Membracidae > Stictocephala > Stictocephala bisonia. The sequence continues at coordinate 5,649 of JAQJVL010004576.1, forward strand.
GAGAATCCCTCAACCATCTATGTATGATAAAACGAGTTATGGGCAAGTGGTATACGGCATTGCGCTACTCCCATTGAAATGTTGAGAGCACTTCTCGATGAGGCATGTCTCAGTACTTGAGTCTTGTTTAAGGTTACTCTCCATCCATGCATCAGTCAATAGTGTATAGAGTAATGAAGGTTAAAAGCAAGATAGACTGGTTCATCTGGATTATAACGGATTTTCTAAGCAGTGGGACTTGTTCTTCTATAGGTTTTGGGTGGAATTAGAAAACAGGACACTGGAAAAGGTAGCTACTGATTAAATAGATTTCACAGGCCTTGCGTATAAGTCACCAGAATACGAAAAATTAACGCTAACCTACATTCAGGAACTATACATATATAGCTTCTATAAGCACTTTTCCTTTTTATACCTCTCCCAACGAGGCCGTAGAGATATTCAGAGGCCACAGGAGACAGAGTTTAACACTTGGGCAAACAAGGAGAGTGTTGAAATTTCAGTTCAGATATCCAACGTATGTCCACCAAGGTTCATTCTCTTTTCAAACAAGGACACGTGTTGAAATTTCAGTTCAGATATCCAACGTATGTCCACCAAAGTTCATTCTCTTTTCAAACAAGAACACGTGTTGAAAATTCAGTTCAGATATCCAACGTTTGTCCACCAAAGTTCATTCTCTTTTCAAACAAGGACACGTGTTGAAATTTCAGTTCAGATATCCAACGTATGTCCACCAAAGTTCTTTCTATTTTCAAACAAGGACACGTGTTGAAATTTCAGTTCAGATATCCAACGTATGTCCACCAAGGTCCATTGTCTTTTCAAACAAGGACACGTGTTGAAATTTCAGTTCAGATATCCAATGTATGTCCACCAAAGTTCATTCTCTTTTCAAGGACACGTGTTGAAATTTCAGGTCAGATATCCAACGTATGTCCACCAAGGTCCATTTTCTTTTCAAACAAGGATACGTGTTGAAGTTTCAGTTTAGATATCCAAGGTATGTCCACTATGGTCCATTCTCTTTTCAAACAATAACGTTTCCCACTAATGAAGCATTTTCTTTCTCATATACGTTTATTTTCTTAAATATAAGAAGCAGCAGCCTTCACTTCCATCAAGCACCATAATAAATGACAATTAACTAATTTTAAAAAAATATTTCTTTACACCAGGTCTGTACAACAGCAACTGACAAAATCTCCTCCCCCCCTGTTTGCATGAAAGTCCGATGGATGATGCCCAGTAGCAACCTCGCAGAGTTCGAAGCTCGTATCAGGCAGGATAAAAAGCCCAGTTGAGTCAAGTAAAGTACCCCTTGATCGTAATATCTTGTACTATATTATTTAAGGAAACCAAAATTCTTACCGTAATCTATTAATTATCGCTTTAAAATGATCAGGCAAATGTACATGTATAACGTGTATACTTGGAGTAGACTTCATGACAGAACAAAAACAATTTTGTTTACAATTGGTATATTGTATGACTCAAAATAAACCTCAAGCTGAGCAATTTGTAATTTTACTTTAAAAAAATGTAACTTGCACTCAATTTGTACACTATGTTTATAGTTTTGAACATCCTAGTTATGAAAATAATCATATATAATTTGGAGTATATATATGAAACCTAAATAAACTATAAATTTAATAGTTATATGAAACAATGTAATAGAATGCTAGCCGTCTCGTAATTCCCAGAGAGTTTTAATTGTTCCAGTAAACAAAACAACCAAACCGTGACAAAAATAACATCAGGTTTATCGAGTTCAGATGACTATATTTTGATAGCACTGTTGTATGCATATTTATATAGTCTACAGACATACACATTTGCATACCGACTGTTTTGTAATATGTATACAACAATTGCAATGATTGTATTATAATATGTATATAAATATTGGTTTATTCCTGAATCTGTGGTCCATTGCATGCACCTGACTTTCATGTCTGAACTAAAAACATATAAATTTACATTTTGATCAAGTGGAAGCAACCAAATGAAATATATTCTCTAAGACCATATACACGTATGAGTATTACAAAAGTACATATACGTTTCAGTGGAAGTCAGGCCTAATTTCAGTCCAATCTAAACTGGTTGTACATAATTGTAATATATAAATACATTTTTGTTTATAGAGAGTAAATGTACTTTACTATACAATAGTTAAACTACAAATAATTAATTAAATAAAGATTTTATTAAAAAAATTATTATTTTAATTACATAAATAATCGATTAGTTTTAATAGTATTACTAATTATATATCTATATATGAATTTATCAATACAGATTTAATCTAGTCTACAGGGGAAATTTTATTATAATCATCTTAATACATTATTTGAATTATTTTAAATATATTTGATACATTAAAAAAACTTAATATTTTAAAATGCCAGGTACAATTAAAAAATATATTAATTTACATTAGAATATGTTTTATTTTACCTTTCGTATTTAATTGTTTCAATTAAATAACTGTTACACCAACACACACTGATTAATGTTGCAATAAAAAAATTCCCTCATATAAATTATTATATTATTTCTTTAAAAACTAAATAGAATATACAAAAAAATAATTTATTGAATAAAAATAACGTTACTTAAGAACATGTATGCTTTAGAACATACGTGCTTAGATTGAAGAAATATTTCTTACATCTAATAATAATAATAATTAGATATTTATTGTGTTGAACGTCTTAAAACTGTAACATAACTCTTTATTTAGAAAATTAAAATCATACAGCACACTACAATAAACAAAGAAATTATTATTGCACGTAAATAGAAATAGAAAAGTATAAAACAATGACAAAAAAAAAAAAAAAAAAAAAAACACGCACACACAAAATTAAGTAAGAATTCTTTTATATATGCTGTATCACAAAGTAATGTAAAGTACAGGTGAGAATGTACCAGATTTCACTCGAAACAAACCATCAGATTTCATAACAATAATGAAGATTGCTTTTATTTGTTACGAAATATACTCGATGGTTCGATTGTATTAATTTTAATGGGTATCTTTTCTTGACAAGAAGTTCCTTGGACATTAACGTAAATTTTATTAATAGCACATCATATTCAAATGCTACGTTTAATGCTAGCAAAGATTGTAATAAGCAAAGAAGTTTTAAAACGATAAAATAGTTTTTATTTATGGACAGTTAAACATAAAACATACATTTTAATGCATTTAAACATTTAATATCTATAGTATCATCAAAATAGATTACTTTTAAATAATGTATCACTAAAATCTTCGTTAATATCCATAAAACCGCTTGTAAATGTAATACAATAGAACTGCCGAGTATATCTGCTAACATCGAAACTTACTTCTGCATAATGTTTTGACGATAACTTTTATGTTAATGTATAAAGAACTTAGTATAAAGGAACTTCAATCGAACCCTGCAGTATCTTATAAGCAAGGTTTTGTTATTTATTATTCGCAACCTTTTGGTTTATAAGTAATAATAGTTTATAAAAAAGCTAAGCACTTCAAGTACAATTGGTAACGTAAAAAAAACTACTTCCAAAATAAATGTTACTAAGCTTATATAATCATAGAAATAATGTTAAAGTTATATTAATATAAATGTTAATAAAATAAATAATGGAACTTTAGAAACTAATTTTGGAATAGTAAGGGTAATGTAAACTTGTAGATGTTAAAAAATAAATAAATATATATTGTCGGTTTGTAAGTGTAGTTAGTGAGTCTCTCGCATCGTGTTGGGAAGGTAGGTGAACATTTACTCGTATTTCTATATTCGTTTTTATTTATTACCAACTGTAAATAAATATAAAGTTTAAGAAAGAAACACAATTAATAATCAGTTTTTTACTGATATAAAAATAATGGTTTACTAAAGAATACCAAGATCACCAACTAAAGTTAATTGCAAGAATTTTTTGTAACACATTTTTAAATTTAAGGGGATTTCTGGGAATCCAAGATAAATATCAAAAAATAGTGACAAAACCATAGTAAAATTGTTATTTTCTCGTATACAAATAGAGTATTTTAGTATTTAGTTCCTGTGTTTTGTCGAGAGCACTTCACACAATACACCAGTGTGCTCTATTTAGATACAATTTAATGAGGGATTATTATGTCTTGTATTTTCATAACTCAGATTTATTCACAATGAACACGAACTCAACAATACACAGTAGTTGTTGAAATTTTGTAGAAAAGTGAAAGCAACCACGTGAAGAAAATCAAAAATTAAGCAAGTTCAAAATATATATACAGGTTAACAAGTACTTATATATTATGCTGTGTAAAATAGTAAAACATTATTATTTATAAAAAATATGAAACTACACTTAGTTTAGTTTTTATTATATAGGAATATTCTCAAGGAGAAATCACAGGTATTGATAAATCTTAAACTAATGAAACCTGAAATGTAGTGATTTTATTTTACTAGAAAAAATCAGTGGCAAACACAAAGAAACAAAATGGTGTTTGAATTCTTCTTTAAACTTCCCTGTTTGTTTTTCCTTGCGATGATTGGCTTCCATTGTTTTAGCTGACAAAGAAACAAAATGGTGTTTGAATTCTTCTTTAAACTTCCTGTTTTGTTTTTCCTTGCGATGATTGGCTTCCATTGTTTTAGCTGTAAAGAATTTTTCTGACTACTAAGAATTTTTTTGGAGGAAGGTGAATAGAGTGTAAAATATTATTAAATTGTATAACAGAAGCTCTAGGTGTTCACTACTTGCATTTGTCTTGGAAATGTTTAAAAGTATTTTGATATTTGGTAGATGAGGATTCCTACATTTTATGGGGTAGAATAGATCTTCAAATCATCTTGGAATCAAAAATAATGGACACGTGTAAATTGAAAATATATTGCTAGCATAACAATGGCAAGTCAGAGAGAAGGGCTTCCTTCGATGCATTGTACTCTTGGAATATATAAACATGAGAACCATCTGTAAAACAATCCTTTTTTCATCTTTAATGTAGCTGAGTCCCAAGTAATGCGATAATGTCATCGTCATAAACAGGCATGTTACCATCCCAACCACAGTTGTTTGCAATAACAACAAGCTAAAATAAAAATAATATTATTATGCTTTCAATTGATGATGTTTTAAAGGTTCTATAGAGTAAATCATATAAGTGTGTAGATTTTAGAAGTATTTATGACTTTTGATAGTTCATATGTCAAACTTCTTTTACGTTTAAGTTGAACGAACTCCGCTGGAAAGAACACCTTTTGCCAAAAGTCCTAATTTTAAAGCTTTGATCTCAAAAATGTATGTAAATATGCTTTATTTGACCTAAAAAATACCAATGGAAAACAATTACATAGGTAACTTTATGTCTTTTATTCAAAATTGGAAGCTGCCACGTTAGATTGTATTAAAGTAGGTGCCTTTCTATTCAAGGTTTTTGTTCTCTTTTGAGAATACCTTTTATATAAATGTATTTCATTTGTAATCGAAGGAAGTTTCCGTTAGAATTAACCCTGCAGCGAGGGTTCAAAGAGGCTAGCTATTATTAAATAATTTTTATTTACCATTATTTTTTTAAACTTTGTAATATGTGTCAAAAAAGTTTAATAGGTTTTTTTTACTTCAGTATCTGCAAATTAAGGAAAGAAATGACGAAGAATGTCGTTAGTCAAATTGTAACATCACAATGGGAGATAAGTATAGAAATTTAAACTAGGCTGAAAAATAGGGATTTAAATTAATTGAAATTCACTAACTTAATATTAAATTCTTCGAGCAATGCACACAAAACATAAGTAGAAATACTAATTTTTTCTTTCATTATCTGAACTATTATTACCTTTGCATGATAATTGAATTTGGGTTAGCAGAAAAACTAAATCACTAGGAAAGGTAAATTATAAATAATTACAGATTATAATTATAAATAAACTTCAATACAATACGTTATTAATTATGTAATCATATCGATGAGGGTTTTCTTTTTTACTATAATTTTTTCGTTTCATTTTGGGACATTTAAATTTAATTTAAGTTCCTATAGTTTTATTTAACATCTCCTAAATAACAATGTTAGAGTGGGAAGATGGGTCAATACTATAGTGCGTGTATGGGCGGGAAGGTGGGCAATGTTCATTCCGGTACCTGATATGAATGATTTTTTCAAGTGTTTTGATTATTGAACATTGGAGTATTTAAAAGAACTAAGAAGAGGTTTGTAAGTGTTGATATGTGGATTTTGGAATTTCTGGAATACCGTATGAATATTCTGTAAATTTAAACAAGAGAGGTTATATCTTAGTGTTTCAATATGACTGTTGGTTGATCTTATTACATTATACTACAGTTACAATCAGGGCTGCCCAGAGACTTTTGGTGGCCCAGGGTAAAGTTTACTATGTGGCTCCTTCCTTCACTTCAAAATTAATTACATTACTCTGATTGTCAAATATACTATAATTGATATTTTATTTATAGCACATACCCTAGCAATTTGGATAAAAATATATACTTTATGTAATATTTATAATAATTGCTGCATATTGCCCATCTATCATCATAATATTATAATTGAAAGTGTATTTAATTATAAATATAAGGTACTTTTGTAATGTGTTCAATAACATGGGACCTGTATGTGTCTAATGCCCAGTAGTGCTAAACTATACCTATTTTGATAGATATACTGTCACTTTCATGATCTTGTAACTTTATCTATCAGCCAGCCAAAAAATCCATCCTTTTCAGCCCAACAAATCCTCAAAAAAGTACATTATCTTTTGAACATCCAGCATCTGTCTTTATTTTTGAATTTAGATGTATGTAAAGTTTTGGACATCTGAGGTGGCATCTACCAGAACTTCGGTACTAAAAAGGATTTAACTATATATACAAGTAATTTTACTGGTGGTGAGAGTCTCTAAAACTAACAAAGTGAATGTATATAAACGATTTAATAGTTAATAGCTACAGAACTTCGGATTAACAAAGCTCATGCCTGCGTGGTGGATCAGTAGCTAAGACTTCGGACTGCGGAGGGCAAGTTCCAAGGTTCGAATCTCCACTGAGCCAACGATCGGTACTTCATTCGTTGAATAAAGTTCACGCAAGCCCATGTGAACTGGAGAGTGAAGTTTTTTAAAACATCAGAATCAGACATCCTACCCTCTAAAATAATGAAGAATTTAATAATCACTGAACTGGAGTAGTTAAACGACGAAAATAGCGAAAGCATAATATTCTTTAGAAAAAAATTCATGTTATGAATACAAAAGAAGGGAGTTTCTTTTCGTCAGCTTTTTGGCTTCATGATTGTTTCCCTGATGTAATAATTCCGCTTCTGTGAATAATCCTAAATATTAAAAACCGTTATCTTCGTGTCTTTGCCCATTTAATGAGATGTTAGGTGGTAGAGAGGATTGTCTAGTCCTAACCTCACCGTTTTTCATTTCATTTACAACTGCTTTATATATTGTTGGATTCAGAGTTGGGTGGATCAGGTTTCGTTGTAAAACATTCTCCTAGCTTAGATGGAACATCAACACAGCTCACTGTAATCCCCTTAACGACATAACGTGGCGATGACATCGGGTTCATTCCACCCTTAATGGAGAATTATGATCGTTTCACGAGTCTACTGAAAATAGTTGTCTACCAGAGATGAGGATTTTAAAAAGGAATAAGGGTATAAAAGAAACTAAGGATCAATACAAAGAGCTTTATAACAAACGCTAAAATAGAACTGCAAATTTACTGCATTTTTACAAATATAGTAACTCAAAAACATTCAAAGTTTCATTTTGAATGTTAGGAACATTCATATTTAAAATCGAACCTGATTTTATAATTGACTAGATCACAATACAATACTGTATCTTTATTGCTGTAAATAATGTTTAAATTACTTTTACGAATGTCAGAATACATTAAAAATTAAAAACTAAATTGTAAATTTTCATTTTGACAAGCCTGGCTATACAAACTCCCCTCCATTAAAAATGAAGACTTGGATATTCATTAATTATTTTCCAGTTGAATTTCCCAGTAATTGTCCAACACTATCATGCAACACTAAAAAGCGCTTTAATTGATTCATATTTTTCAGGGATTGATTAGTTCATTTTACAACAAAATTTGAAGGCAGTTGCTCAAATGCGACTGTTATATAACTTTGCATTAAAAAGTTGTCCCATATTAGTGGGTCACTGCCCTATACCGAAGTGCACTTGGAATGACAGTACAAGGAAATAACCACTTCCCTGTACCGAAGTGCACTTGTAATAACCACTTCGTCGATGTACGGGCTGGGTAATGTCAGGAAACCCAGCTCCCTCAACTTATCATGCTACGAAAATTATAGTTTAGCTTTAATGGGAAAAAGAAAACTTAAATACGACAGCTTATTTTTTCTAAAGGGTGACATGAAATAAGAGATAACTTGGCAAAAAACATAGAAGTTACTCAAGCGATAGGACAAACATTTATAAGATCGTGCAACTGACTGGAACAGAAACTTAGACACTTATTTAAGAAGTAACTTAATTGTAACTGTAAAACTGGTTTTGAATTAATTTATTGAACATCAGTATATTTGTATGCAATATTTATGATAAATTTAGTATTTTATTGTAATTGTAAATATGTGAATAAGTGGATGAAATGTTGCAATAATTTAATAAATTTTGTAACTATATTGAAATCTCTTGAATCGATTAAATATTTCTAAGTATTTTATTGTTGGTATAAACTATTAATGATTGAACTGTATTATAAGCTAATAATATTATGTAAAGACGTATAAGACAATACATGGAGTACTATGATAACCTTTGACAAATTATGTTTACCATCGTCAAAAGACTTGTATTGTAATGGGTTATTTGGAAATATTATACTTGTCCCAGACAAGCAGCTTAGTTCTTCTGGTTGGTTGTTTAATATTAAGAATACCATAAATTATTTTGTTACTATATAAACAAATAAAAAAATCTCTGCATAGGGGTGTACAATTATGCAGAGAAATTTGATCCAAACGTTTTCATGAACTTTGTTAGTTTGTTTGCAATGTTAATAATTTATCAAGTACAAGCTGGGTCAGATTATATTTGAAAAATTAAAGAATATAAGATATGATCATATTTCATTTTGTACATATTTTAAGTTAATTCAGTATGAATCTGTTAAATAAAAAACACACACACACACACACACACACACACACACACACACACACACACACACACACACACACACACACACACACACACACACACACACACACACACGCGCGCGCGCGCGCGCGCGCGCTCACACACACACACACACACACACACACACACACACACACACACACACACACACACACACACACACACACACGCACACACATATATATATATATCACTAGAAAAGTTTTAATTCCTAGGGCTGCTATTTACAATAATGTTATAATAAAAAAACAATAACTATTTAAGGGAGCTCAGTTATTGTTTTTATATTATGACATTATTATATATATATATATATATATTTCACATATATATGTTACTTAACAGATTCAGACTGAATTAACTTAAAATATATACAAAATGAAATATGACCACATCTTATATTCTTTAATTTTTCAAATATAATCTTAAAAATAATATATATATATATATATATATATATATATATATATATATATATATATATATATATATATTAGATTTATTTTAGTAAAGTAAATCTGTGATGAACTTATTCAGTTGTTTAAGAATTATTTAAACTAAACATGTAAATAATTATTGCATATGTAATGTAATGCAAATGTAAATAACTAAACATTATTGCATTTTGAACACACAATCTTTATCCTATTGATGTAAAAACAAATCCGACCAATTCTTGGTAATTTTTATGATAATTTATTTAGAAGAAATTCTTTTTAAGGTTCACTTTTATTTTCAAGGATATTATGATAAAATGGAGGCTGTATTAATCCGAATATGGAACACTCAGACACATCGTATGCTAAGAGCGTTAGATCTAATGGCTGGAACTCACCACAACAACGTTCCAGTGAGTACATCTCCTGGAAAATACTTCAGCCACAATGTAATGCTTCAGTGCTGTTTTGGACTTGTTTGTATCCCTTCATGATATAGAATTACCCATCCAGACTATAGGAGCGTTCAAATAACAATATAAATAGTTTCGTTGTAAAGATTACACATTAATTATTATGATTATCCTACAAATCGAGGACACACTCAAAATATAAAGCTTATTTTTTTACTTCAAAGTGTAAATTCAATTAAGTAGTCTGTTTTCATTAAGTTTACTTTTTATTTCATTAATTTTAAGTTCAATAAAATATTATATCGTAGAAATAATTGTTATATACACGAAAACTACTAATATTATAGTTAATATATCAACTATTTAATCATTAGGAATTATACACGAGTAACTTACAAAACTTAAAATATAACAATAAATTTGAACTCGAATTGTTGCTGGTGAATGAAGTAGTATAAATTGATGATATCTTTAGCCTACTAACCATTCAATGATACAAGTTTAAAATTTTCATACCCAGCTGATTCTAAAAGAAGAATAAAAAGGATAGGACTGTAAAAAGTTGTACATGGTTTATTTCTTTGTATATAAACATTAATAATTATTAGCCATGCATTTAAATTATAATGCTAGATAAGGTCACAAACAATTTACATTTACAATTTTTAATTTTTAAGCTATACAATAGTCGTACCAACACAATAAGGATATTGAAGATATCTATAATTATTAAATTTTCAATGTATAACAGTTTCTACAAACTTTTTGCAACTTGTGGACAGTAGATTTATTGTTAAAAGACTTTATATAGAGGGAAATATTGAAATGTGACAATTGCCTTCGTGATGATATTGGAATTGCGTGTCTTGGAACTAGATTGACTGAGTCTTAAAGAATCGATGAGTCACAGTCGTCCATTATCGCTCTTACTAGTTCCAGATGTTCTTCATATTTGTTGGAATGGTGTATCCTATGGTATATGAAATCGATACTGTTATGCATTATAATATCTTATTATTAATGACAATCACTTATTATTATTATTCGTTACCAAACTGTTCAAAACATTGGGCTATTATTTTAATAAGAAATTATTACCACTTGCCTTATTGTACATCCTCTTTTATTTGGACATTTACCCCCTATCCCAGTAATTTAGAAACAACTAAAAACCACCTTTTATACAATTAGGTGTCAAATATTAATACAAATGTATTACTACTGTCACAATAAACAGTATACAACATTTTGTGCAATACTGAATGGAATAGCGTGGAGATTTTGGAGTTTTAAAATAAATATATGACTTACTGAAGTTTTAAATTAGTATTATGTACTACACTTAATTTACAGTAGTATAACAACAAAATTAAGCCTATTAAAACAATATGTAACATATATTAAATATCATGTTAACATATATTGTATGCTATTTAATAAAACATGTATTAAATAGCATACAACCTTATATTAAATAGCAATGCATTTATTGCTATTTAATATAATTAAATATTAAATTTCAATAAATCCAATTACAAAAAGTGGTATTGTACATACGTATAGGGAATTTAATAACAAACGTGGATCCCTGGTTATAAAGTAAACAAAAACTCATATTTTTCGTAAAATGTTCCTTAAAATACGCAAGTTATGTTGCATTTATTGCAAAACTCCTAACGATACTACTACATCTGATAGTAAGCATGTTATAAGTTGACAAATTATTATATTCAAGTCCACATACAACTAACTTACTCTAATGTACACAATATCCTAGAATGAACTACTTGAAAATAAGATAAAATTCAGATGTAATCTATAACAGCTATTTTTAATGGTTATCATATAATTTTTTTACAAGGGACAGTCAAAAAGCTCTAACAACTCAAATATTAAATTATATACACTAAATAATAAGTATAGGTATGAAGAAGCCTAGAACTCAATACAATCCCTTCGTCGTCGTTCAGGTTTTCAAAATATATGCGGATCTTAAAGTATCAGTGTACATTAAGAAATATTTTATATGTTTATATATTCTGAGCAAAATTCTTACGCATAACTGTTGGAAAAACTGACTTTGACAATGCTATGGAAACTGATTCAAAAACAATATTTTATATTTGAAGGAGTATTTGACGGAAAGAAAAAGTTACGTTTATTTGGCCAATTTCTTCTTATAACGTTGTTGATTTTTACCACAAGACCTGACACAGCTGGCGTAAGTTTGAAAGTTTGTAACTTTTTTGACATTATGAGAAACAGGCACAAGTTATTAATTTGCTCAAACAAGTGCTTTGTTCTTAATTTAAAGCTGTAGTACAGGAGCAGTTGTAAGCTGTGCTTTTTTTATAAACGACAACTTTTGCAATTATAAGTATTCTTAGTTATTGAAACACTTACACTTTTTGGAGCACTAAAGAGATATGTATTGATTGGAATTGCTGTAATTGGTTGCGGTGAACTCTTTCTGTATGTTAAGAAAGAGTATAAATAATATTCACTGTGGGAAGGTTACACATTTTGATAAAGTCTGTATTACACAGGGTGAGTTTACTGTCTACTAGCCAGTGAGAAGATCATTGGCACTAGCTTTGTGTGATATACTTGATACAGTGAACTAATTGATAAAGTGATATATTCACTATCCCGGCGAGGGGGAGTGAAGTTAAGACCACGTCAACTTTACTTGCTACTATCCTACTACTTCACCAGCCAGATAGTAAACTAGCCTTGTGTGATATACTCAGCTAGTAAATTATCCACTATCCCGGCGAGGTCGAGTGTAGTTGAGACCCTGTCTACTTTACTCGCTACTATCCTACTACTTCACCAGCCAGATAGTAAACTAGCCTTGTGTGATATACTCAGCTAGTAAATTATCCACTATCCCGGCGAGGACAAGTGAAGTTGATACCACGTCAACTTTACTCGCTACTATCCTACTAGATCACTAGCCAGATAGTAAACTAGCCTCGTGTGATATATTCATAGTAAACAATCCACTAGCCCGGCGAAGGTAAGTGAAGTTGAGACCCCGTCAACTTTACCCACTACTATCCTACTAGATCACTAGCTAGACAGTAAACTAGCCTTGTGTAATATGGTTGGATAGTGACTAATAGTCAGTTGGCGTCCTTTGCCACTTTTCTTTCACTGTTCAATTTTAGCAATTTCCTGTCTGTAGGAATATTTTATTGATTTTATTTTAGCCTTCAGCTGCTTTTCTTCGATGTCTTCAACAAGTTCCCTTTCTATTAGGTTTCCGAACAAAATTTAGAAATTTTCATCTCTTAGTTTAACGTTACAGTAATGTTTATCTTTAAGATTCCATAGAATTCGGCGTGGTGGCTCAGTGCCTAAGCCTTCGGACTGCGGAGGGCAAGATCAAAAGTTTGAATCCCCACTGAGCCAACCGTCAGTACTTCACTCGTTGAAAAAACTCCACGCACAGGCCTGCAAACCCATTTTAACTGGTGTGAAGTTAAAAAAGTTGATGTTCATATATTGTCAAAAAATGTATAATGTTATTACTGTTCCACATCATTGTTATTAAAACTAAGTACTTAACACAACGGAAAACAAACTTAAGAAAACTACCAATAAAGGAAGTTAACCAAAACTCAGGAATAGACGAAAACACACGAGGATGAGCGGGAACTACTAGCCTTGTATAATTACACTTCGTAGTGCCAGTACTACTATCTTACTCACCGATTAGTGCACTCGCTGGCTAGTAGCTAGTAAACTTGCCCTGTGTAATACAGCCTGTTTAATAGGCTGGTTAACAAAAATAACATCATAACTACCTATAGAAATAAAATGCTTTGTTATTTGTACTCAAGTCCTGAAGCACATCACTCAAACATATACTGATTAGCCAATGGATACTAATTGGGACAGCGTTAGGGGGAGGGTTGTTTAGTATCCACCCCTTACATAACATAAACCAATCTGTAGATGTTTGGTCCAACGATAGATTTTTTTTAAATTTACGATTTGGAGAGCCAGGCTTTAAACCTGGTAACGGCCCCTAAGCCAAAAAGTCTTCTTGTGCGCCCTCCTTTACATGACGTCAAACCTCATCCAATCCAAGGTCCTTAGAGAACCTTGAGATTGCCTTGTTGAGGTTTTCCTGTGAAATGTTAGATCTACTCAGGTGTTGAGTCTTGTCAATCACAGGTAATATATACTGATTAGCCAACGGAGATTAATTATGCCAGCGTTAGGGGGAAGGGTTGTTTAGTATCCACCCCTTACGTAACACAAACCAACCTGTAGAGGTTTGGTCTAATGTAAGATCTAATCAGGTGTTGAGTCTTGTCAATCACAGGTAATATATACTGATTAGCCAACGGAGACTAATTAGGCCAGCGTTAGGGGGAAGAGTTGTTTAGTATCTAACCCTTACGTAACACAAACCAATCTGTAGAGGTTTGGTCTAATGTAAGATATAATCAGGTGTTGAGTCTTGTCAATCACAGGTAATATATACTGATTAGCCAACGGAGATTAATTAGGCCAGCGTTAGGGGGAAGAGTTGTTTAGTATCCACCCCTTACGTAACACAAACCAACATGTAGAGGTTTGGTCTAATGTAAGATATAATCAGGTGTTGAGTCTTGTCAATCACAGGTAATATATACTGATTAGCCAACGGAGATTAATTAGGCCAGCGTTAGGGGGAAGAGTTGTCTAGTATCCACCCCTTACGTAACACAAACCAACCTGTAGAGGTTTGGTTATAATGTTAGATCTAATTAGGTGTTGAGTCTTGTCAATCACAAATATATACTGATTAGCCAACGGAGACTAATTAGGCCAGCGTTAGGGGGAAGGGTCGTTCAGTATCCACCCCTTACATAACACAAACCAACCTGTAGAGGTTTGGTCCAATGTTATATCTGATCAGGTTTTGAGTCTTGTCAATCACAGGTAATATATACTAATTAGCCAAAGGAGACTAATTAGGCCAAGTAGTGGAGGTGGGGTTGTTTGCTCTTACCACATTACAGAGTACAAACCAAACTGATTAGATGTCTAGTCGCTTCTAGGACCCTGCCCACATTTTAAAGGAATGCATTTTTTTTAGATGCACAGTGAAAACGCTTTCCAAATCCTACTGGAAATTGCAATAAAAAGATTCTTTCACCTGTAAGAACAACACTAACAGTATATCAACATTAAATTAAAATAATAATGACTGTACTAAATATTTGTTCTGTTGCCTTCCTACTACCAAATGATAAGACTATAAACTATTAGATTATCGAGGCCGAAGGCCGAGGTGGCACTGGCGTAGCGACTGGTGGGTTTATCACGTCAAGCGTGCAGGAGCGGCCCCTAGTCTAGTTTTATGTCGAGTAAATATTATAATTAATAGAACGTAATTTTATGTAGTAAAATAAGTAAAATGAAGTAAATGTGTCGTTGCTTGGACATTCACGTTTGTATGGTCAAAATCGGTTATATGACCGCAAAGAGCTACATGACTGTTTTAGAGCTGAACGAGAACCATTGTAATCTAACCTAACTTTAACCTAACCTAACCCAAGTTGATAAGGGGTGCTACCCAAACTGTTCACGGTTGCTACCCAAACTGATCACGGGTGCTACCCAAGTTGATCATGGTTTCTACCTAAGCTAATCGTGGTTGCCCAAGCTGATCACGGGTGCTACCCAAGCTGATCATGGTTGCTACCCAAGTTGAACATGGGTACTACCCAAGCTGATCATGGTTGCTACCTAAGCTGATCACGTATGATATTACTCAACCTACACCGGCCGGATTGGCATTAAATCACTATTGGCTACCCAAAATAAAGAAGACAGTCATTCTAACAAACTATCATCCTTTTAGAACGCCCCAAGTTTATAGGAAAACGTTTATATTTTGTGGGCATATAACCGATTTTGACCCCTTTGTACTAAGTACGGTTTCTTCTTCTAATAGATAGAATATTCCCATAACGTTTTAGTGCGCACGTCCCAAACATTATCCAAGCCGCAACGTAAATGTTTACTGTTATTATAGATTGGCTTGCTAAGTTTACCTAAAGGTCTACAAACCATAAAGGGCTGAATATCAGTGTTAAGTTTACTTCAGTATTTGAATCTCAAATGTAGTGCTACCACATCACTTTAAAGAATAATCATTCAAAATATATTTACTATATTCGTCACCTTTGTTTTTATCTGTATAAGCTCACATATATTTAATGGATATATTGAGTCAGACCGTCTTTTTTTACACATACTTAGTAGAAAGTTTCTTTGGAAAGTTTAAAAACCTTTTATCTGAGACATTCAGTTCTAATTTTCAATTTATATAAGTTGCTTCCGATTCATCACCTTTAAAAATAATTTTTTCCCTGTGCATTTTTTCTTCTTTTGACATCATAAGAGAAATTACTGGTAGATAATTAATCAATTATGAATTTTAATAAATAATAAATGGACTTAAAAATATGTCATTTAATTTAAAATGAAAAATTATTTGTTTTAAGGAAAGGTAAAAGGTTTATTATAATTGTATATGTGGTAGTTTAGAATCATCATACATAAATTTACATAGTAATAAAGAAGTTAAAATGACAATCCTAACATAAGGTCCTAATATAAGGTAATTTAAAAATATCTAATTTAATCGAACAAGTAAGCCGATCAAAATAATGTATTTTTCGTTAATGAGAAGAATTAATTCTTTATTACTATATTTTGAATATTCTTGAGGTGGAAATGAGCTTCTTCTAAAAATAGAACTTTACAATCTTCAATGTACAATATTTAGTAAACGTTGTAATGTTTAATACATTTTAAAAATCTTTGAAAACTAAATCGTTTGACGAAATAACAAAAATGTCTTTTCAACTTATTTACTTTATTGACGAGCAGCAGATCATTATAAATATTTATAATCGACTCACTGACATATCAAAATTATACATGAATGGTGATAAAGTTTAAAATAGTATAGAAGTAAACTTTTAATCAATTCTAATAGTATACATACGATATATAATGACTACAAAAAAGACAAAAGGTGAACAAGTTCCGCTCCTAAGGTGTAAGTTACTCATTAATGACTTATACATCAATTATACACATTTATGAATGAATTATTTACTCAAGTAATCAAGATATAGAATCAGTGATGTTATCTTTAAATTTTGAGAGTCGCCTCGATTGACACCTAGAAGCATCGGTCCACCCATGAAGAACACAATATTCAGTACTATATAACAAATTACAACAGTCATGTAATCAACCGAGAACTAAATAGTTTGATGTGCTATCGCTAACATAGTTATAAATATTGCTTTAAGCGGGTATACAGCATACGTTGTTAGTGTCATTTGCAGGAATTGTATGTATTTGTTATAGTAAAATATTACAGGCAGTTTAAATTTATAAAGTAGTCACTTTTGTTGCTGTTCTACGTTGCCGACAGTAGTTTACTCTGCTTGCCAACAGATAGCACTAACAGTTGAGTCGATAAGTAGGCACTAAATTCCATTCCAACTAAGCTATTCCTAAGACATAAACTCATCGAACACCAGTACTAAGGGCTTATATATAGAATTATTAGTGCGCAATATTTGATATATACTAAATTATGCTTTGGAAATAAGGTGTAATGTGAGGCACATTTCAATTATTTTGGAAAGAAAAATATATGACTTTTCAATACCAGTAAAGAATTTCACATGTACTACGATTCTGTCATGAATATTTAGTACCATATAGAACAAATTTTTGATAGCATGCCAGGCTTCATACAAATTAAAAAATATTTTTAATTACTTCGTCGTTAATATGTTTAAATAACAAATTTGTCATTGTTAAAACTTTGACTTTGTATCTGTAAAATACTCATTTAAACTCTACCTCCAGCCATGAGAAGCTGGATACTTAAAGATACTCCGTATATGACTTGATATTTTGCTGGGCCCTGAAATATCCAACAGTGTGTTTAAAATAATGCTAGCTGAGTATTTGAGAGTAACACAGCTATCAAAACAGATTCTTACATGAGCATTGAACATCCTACAAATACTCACAAACTGTGAGGAATACTTAAGCATGTATTTAAGAGATATACATTGGGTTAACGGGAAGTTGATGTATAATAAACCTAAACTGAGTGAGTGTCTGTTAAAATAGGCATGGGGGTGAAAGTGTTTTTAATTTAAAAAGTTTAATTTTAAAATTATACATAGGTAATAAAATGAAAGAAAACATAATTATTTTTGTCTTTTGTAAATTTGTTCAGGAACTACTTGTTAGATAAAATCAGAGATAAGGTTTATTTTTCAAGAGATAATGTATACTTTCTCCATCTCAACACATGACTGACATTTGAATGGAGTGGTGGTTCACTCAGTGATGAAGTGTAAAGAAGTATCTTGTTGGCTTGAAAAGTGCTCTCAGCAAATCAGTAAAATTGTGCAATCCGTATCACCATAAATTGTGCTCAGTATTTGTAAAAAGAATGTTTCAAAAATGTTTATTTTTTCAATTGAATACGTCGATTATTTTTGTAAACCATCTAAAAACAACTAATGAAGGGATCAGCTCATAATCTCCGGCAGTTTATTTGTCATTATACAATTAAGTAATGGCTATTCATAGAAAAAGTTGGCCTTACTTTAGTATAATTACGGGAAACTAGAAAACACGATGGCAGGTACTATGACTAGACTGCGCAGTAGACTATGACGTCACATGGGTTAAATCAGCTGATTTGTTAATACTATTAAATATTGGTAACTAAATCCACTTATTACGCAAAAGCATTCATCTAAATAATAAGAAAGTTATTTACCACTTATCAGGTAGAGTTATGGTACTTAGGAAGGTATTTATTTTTGCCATTTCATCCATGTGACGTCATGGGAGAGGTGCTTGATGCCTACCGTATTCCTTTCTAGGTACTGTGGTAACAATGACTACATTCACTCATATACACTAAACACACTCATTCGAAATACATATTCACATATATTATCCATATTCGCATTTTTATAAACAAATTGTAAAATTCCTAAAATATTATTATAATAAAAATCTTAATAATATTTAACAAGTTATTTATTGACGACAAATGTAACGCCAAATTAAAATATAGTAATGAAAAATCAATTTTAAAATATATTGATTAATGAAGGTACATTAATGTAACTTTATTGTATATATTATGTATGAAACAAAATTAGGGTATATTATTATTTATTAATATTACACTTAATTTACTAAATGAAAATGAAAGATTAACAGAAAAAATCATATCTTATAGTTATTTGAATCTGGTAAATAAAAGAAAGATGATTGAATAAAAATATGTAAATTTTAAAGTGGGAAAATTGAAATGATAAGTAAAAATATAACAAAACGTAGTTCTTATACAAAATAACTAGTAGATATATTCCTATTATTAATTATTTAATAGACAAAAAGTATTATAATTGCAGTGATCTAGATACGACCATGCTATGTTTAGTTCGGGGAGCTGAAAGATTATCCACTAGACCAGAATGATAGTTGTAGATAGTCGTAAACAAGTACTTAAATAACACTTGGCTGTGTGCAAATAGAATTAATTTTAATACGACAATATGTGATGAAATATGTTTGAATCTTGGATTAGAACAGATCCTGATGACTCTTGATGAAATAGTGGGAGTATGAAGTGAAATAACTTGCAGCCTGTCCAATCCAAGTAATGTATATTAGTTTATACTAGTGTCCAATCAATACACAGGTTTATTCTTGATGATTAGTTTGCATTTAATTCATTGGAATGCCTTTATTTATGTTAAATGATAATTTAAGACTATTTTCTAACTGAAAAGCTTGTTGATAACAAAGTATGAACTGAACTGAACAATTTGTAGTTTTGGAAAAGTAAGAAAAAAGAAAAAAAACAGTATTTACACTTGCATGAATAATCTCATTTTCAAAATAAATACAGCTGTTTTGATTATGTTATAACTAAAGACAAGTTCTTAGGCTAACTATTAATAAAGGAAAATTATTTGCAAGTAACTATATATAAAACGATAAAACATAAAATTATATAAAATCAACTTATTAATTGCAGTATACAAATACAATGCACTGCAAACGTCATCGTTTTATATTTATAAAATTTGGTCACATTCACCCCACAAAATTCTATTTCAAACATACAACGATGGTCACTCAAACATCCCACACTCACTCTTGCCAACCATTCCTACTTTCAGAAACGGTGTCTGTCGCCGGTTATAAGGTCTCCCAATTATTAGCCATAAACTCGTCTACACTATAAAAAGCGTGTGAGGCTAAAAAGCCTTTTAGGCGAGTTTTGAACGCCCTGGGCATTGTAGCGTATTTTATTGTGTTGGGCAATTTGTTGATTAATCGAACACCTGCCTCTGTATGCAAGTGCTCATATGGCTTATAAAATTACAATGAGATCATGATGACTTAATGACGCGATAATAATACGTTTATAATATGTACTATTTATAGATAATATTGTATAAACTTCCACTCGTAATTGTTCGTATTAACATAAATCCAAATTTTTTTACTGACAGATGCAGTCCTTGTACACCCTACATTTTAATACGCTATATTTTGAATATAAGGGTTTGTTGTTTTTGTAATTTAATCATTGTACTAATAAATTTACGGGAACTAAAAGAGTTTTACCATTAAAATGAAATTTAAAGTCCAAAATGTTATAAAAATGTTAGATGAATAGTATGGAATCATTTTTGACCATTTTCTAAACTTGAATTAGTATCTAAGTACGGCCAGTTTACAGTTATTTATATTTTTCAAATTTCAAATCAGAGGAAACAGCAGAAAATTTACCATAAAGAATGTAAACTAATTTATGAATAGCAAGCCGAGTAAACAGTTCGGTTGGTAACACTTCTTATTTTATAATTGATTTATTTAATTTTACAAGGAAAACAACAAATATAATCTTACCAATAATTAATATAACATTGTTTATTCTTAGACTAGATGATGTTAGTCAACCAAACGTTGTTTATTTATTGTCCACTCACGTATTCATTTCCATAAACGTAAATTTAAGTATATACGTGTTCTTGTTGTGATAGTTGTTGTTGCTGTTAAACATTTTTTTTCCAGAAAATGAATCTCAAACATCATTTTAACATTATCAGAATGTACAAAATAAGGTGCTTTCCAACTAGGTCATAAATCTAATATATCTGTTAAATATTGTTTTTATATATTTTAACATACATAAACTTACATCCTAGGCAATATTTTAAAATTATTTGTTTGTGTGATTGTTACGTTTTTTTCAGTAAAAGAAGTATTAGGCATGAATAAATATGCATAAACATACTACTCTCACTATATGTGTACAATATTTTTTAAGGGCATTATTTATTTTTTACATATTGATTGTATTTACTCTCCCTACTGCATTACAATCTGAGATAGCTACAACACTACTTGTAAAATATTACTTTCAAACTAAAGCCGTGTTTTTCTGATCTTGAGAAAAAGAACAAAATTCCTTCTATTTAATGTAAACATATTTATTTCTCAATAATAAAGATAGAATTAAAAAAAAACTAGTAAGCTTTAGGGGATAAATGTTACAAACACAATGTATGAGACTGTCAAGATAATGAAATTTATTGTGGTCTTAAACTTAAAGCCTCCCTAAACCAGCTTGACTTATAATGAAACTTTTCTAAACATTATTAACACTATTTTGTATTAAAGAAATTACTTGATTTCACGTTAAATTACATGATTTAATGTTTTATTAGGTTAGATTCTCCTGAACAAAGACTGTGTTTAATATATTTAAACTAATAATCACTAAATCAAGTCCTGAAGCTGTTTAACTTTGCAAACAAGCAACAGCTTCTTACATAAAGTTACTTTTATTGAAGGGTATATTTTTATTTCAAGAAAGGGACAATAAATATTTATGTTTGCTATAAAATTGCATCAGGAATATTAACATTACCATACATCGCACCTGCACTTTTGTAATAAAACCAAATCGTAAGATATCACCATTGTTTTCCACAAAACGTTTACATTTTGTTCTATTAAATTTTAAGGACTATTTTCATATAATATTTACTATGGAATCTTTTTAACTATCTTAATTAGGCTATTTTTGGGATGATTATATTTTAATTGTCTACCAATCCAAAATGAAATCATATGTAATTTAAAAAATAACACAACTCCAAAGCCTTTTTAACTAAAACTATAATTATTAATTAGTTAGAGTCTAACACTAACAAGCTAAAAATAAACACACGCTTTTATTAGTTTATATTTATATTTAGTTATTAAATTGTTGTTTGAAGACCTCTTTTATCCTAAGCTATCCAATATCATAAGTTATTTGTCATATGCTTCATTTGAAAATATCAAGGTTCAATTATACCACATTTTAACCAAACTTGTAGAAAATCTATGAATATAAAATCCAAATACCTGTTGACTGCAGAATTTCGAAAACTTCGTATCATGTAACATGACACAATTATTCTCTAGGTTGCATACTAGAAGATATTTATATATACTTTCCCTCAAAGAGATAAAATAAGGTAGAGAATAAATATAATAATCAAGTATTCAGAGACACTTTACATTTATCATAGGAATGAGACAGTTTAAGAATGTACAAATTGGCTTAAGTGTTAAGTTGCAATGTGAATAACTATTGACATATTTTTACACGATTATTTTATTTATTTATTGTTATTTTTAGTGAAAATATAAGCTTTCGTCTTTCGGTACTTTTTTTCATTACTTTAATGAATTTCTTGGTAAATGGTACATACAGTTCATAATCTGTCTATCTAGGGTGTAGAGAGATTATATCCCAGCGCTGTATCACAGTTCAGTAGATACAATCACTGTCCACAGTGAACCTTATCAGTTGAGTTAATCACGAACTGGCTTCTCTTATTCCACCTGATACACTTTTATAATCATAAGCCCCTTTCACCCGACGTGCTACACACTGAGTAACTTAAGGAGGGCTCAGTGCAACATTTTCCATTTTGTTTTATAAGTTTTCCATCGATATTTCAATTGCGCTATCATTAAAAACACCTGGCATACGATTATAGGTTCAACACAACATCATAGTAAAGCACGAGTATCCTACTTGAAACTAATTAATATTCAAAACTTAGTTTAAAAAAAAATACAATATACAATGCAAGAATACTGGCTCACATTTTTCCTCGTTAAGTTATTGCATACGCTTTCTTCCCAACCACTTCCGTGTTTCGTAAGGTACGCTAATCCGTTGGGCTCAAGTTATTTGTAAGAGTGACTCATCATTATTAACTCACACTGATTAAAAGCAGTCTTTAATTAATACCGTAACATGTTGTACTATTGAAAAAAGCCTTTACGTATGTCTAAGAACTGTATAAAAAGCCGACCTACAACTTGAATGAGCTACATTGATTAAGGTTGATGTTTTTTTATTGAAAGTATATCTGTACATTATTATATTTCAAGCATTGTAAATAAAATTGTCCTAGACATGCATAAGATGTTGTCTTATTAAATTCAATCGGTGAACAGATCATATAACATGTCATATTTGTAACTTCAATGAGTTACTGCAGTGTCGATGAGTTTCGTAACTCAATTGTTAAAGTTGTATGGTACGATAAAGTTATCACCTATCCCAATGAATAAATGGATGAAGGCTGCAGCCTGTACGACATAAGAGTCAAATCACATTACTATGACATAAGAGACACAAGAGCACTTTACTTTGAACATCAAGTAAGAAGCAAGTGAAGTGTTCCTAAAGAAATATTGTATACTAAATAAAGTAACTGTAGTCTCTTTAATCGAAACTGCCCTTTACTGTATGCCATTTCTTATTTTGTTGTTCATTAAATTCAAAAATATTTAAAAAGTTCAATGTAACATTGTTTTAGGAAACCACCCAATTTATAATTAACTAATTAAGTAATAGTAAATACATTCATAACAAATTCCTTGGACCGTTGTAATACAACAGATAATGTGCAGGGGAGGGGTAAGGGATAAACAAACCCCTCCCCCACCCTTTAGCCTAATTGGCCAGGGTTGCCTAATCAGGATCTGTTACGTCAAAGTAACGAGCCTAAACAATTTAGCAGCTGTAACTTTGAACAAGGAACTTTTAAGGGTTTAAGTAACTGTATTTTACTATCGTCAGCATGTGACTTAATACGAACCATCTGTTGTATTTCATCTTCATTGTTGCAGAAGGAATTCACGCGCAATATACATTTTTATTGCCTGTTTATCGTAAACAGAGATAGTTTAGCTCATGAAAGCTACTGACATAGTATTGTTTTATTAATAAATTGTACTACAGATAAAAGGTGAAACAATATTGAAACACTTTGACGACTTTTATATTATTTTACTTGTAAAAGTGAAATATTGTACTTCATCATGGTTATGAAGAACCTAATTTTTGACACCATTAGTGACATTTCAGCTTCTCGGGGGGACGGGCCGTGAGGAGCTGAACGAAAATTTTCAATGTAAGCATAGATCCAGTTTGGTATCAAACAAAAGGTCTATTCAAGGGAAATTAATTGCTACAAACTGGTTTTCGAAAGGTTTTTCCTTTCTAGATAGCGTTTTTCTAAGGACTATAATTTGGCTCTGTGCCATAATATATATATACTCGTGGTAGAGAAGATCAGTATTCATATATCGTATACTTCAGTAAATAAAAAGAATAAATTGAAACCAAACAGAAATTTAAGTTGAAAGTCTTGCACAATACAAACATACCTAAGGGTAGGAATATATTTTCAGTTTTATATTTACATGGTATTTCGATTTATTAAATATATAATAAGAAACGTTTTTTCCAGTATGTATTAAAATGCTCACGTAATATGGAAATAAACATTTCCCTCTTTTTACTTTCTTAGAAGTATGATTCCTGAGGTATTTTTCATTCCTTCTGTACACACATCACATTTATGGCATTTCTCTCAAATATTTATAATCTATCTGCAAATAATATTTAAGGTAAAGAGTAAATTATGTATTACAGTTTTAATAGCAAACAAATAAACAGTTGCACATTTTATGCTTATGTATACTATGGATAGCAGATACTAACATAATTACCTTTATAGAAAAACAAAAAATATTTATATTGAAGCATCTATACCTCAAGGGCAATAGAGGCCTTCTGAAGGATACAACATTTTATATAGTCTAAGTCATATGTAGTACATCAAAAGTCACTGGCTTGTTTTAAAAGGTTATACTCTAGCCAAGGATTGAAAGCGGCTGAAAATTTAAGTAACCCAGCTTACGCACGCACGCGGGCAGGCCCATTACAGAATATTCAACCTACCTACAGTTCACTGAAAATATTAACTTTAGTTTCAAATGTAATCTAAAAATTTTATTTTCGTTTTGAATTGTTATTGCAATATATTGAAAAATAAAATTCTGCAATGGCCTGAACACATAAATAATTATATTTTAATTATTTAATATAAAATAATGGAATTATTTTACAATTTTTAACATATAACAACATGATATAGGTAAAGTAAACATAAATAATAATTAATGTGAATTTGGGATTATTTTAAAAGAAGTATTGTGTATTTCAATATAATATTTTTCTTTATCTAATATAAAGAAAAATATAAAACTATTTGTGATATGGAATTTTGTTTTGATGGAATCGATTTATTTACGTTTAGTGTGATTCCTCCTCAAGATAATGTCTTAACGTACATCTGCATCATGAGGGTATATTAATAATTCATTTTCCTTAGACCCTTGATTATAGTGTCCTTTGCAGATGAGGGTATGTTTATTAGGTAACATATATGAAGGAGGTTGAGTTTCACACTATTACACCACTTGTGTTTGTAAACGCATTCTCACCTTACCAACAAAGCTTTAAGTAAACCACTAAGCTATGATTATCTTCTGTGCAAGATATTGTCGTTTCAATCTACTAAATAAATTAAAATGTCACTTTAATTTATATAACTGAAACTATATTCAGGTGTTTGTAATATTTTCTGAGTTGTATGGTGTATCATGAATTTGGAAACAAACACCTCTCACAATAACGGATTGACTTTAGCCCCACAATAATGGTAACATATGTTTCAGTGGCCTTGACCAGAGCATTCCAACGTTATCGTAAGATAACGGTGTAAAGATAGATTGATCGTGGCTGTTCCTTGGATGACCGTATGAATGATCCCACACTTGGACGCAGCCCGGCTGCCCGGTCACTGGTGGTAGTTCGGAAGTCACCCTCAAGCCGTTGGTCAACAGGTTAGGTGTTAGAGAGGGCTTCTTAGCCCTAACTTGACCTGGTAAAATAAGACGACCTTTTTAACTTTAACTTTATATTTCACGGTCGTTGCGAACGATACTCCCACCATATTTACCTTCCAATATATATGTATCTATAAATTCTCTAAGACTCCTTCCCTGTCTGTGTGACCAACCACTAAATATATGTAACTTAGACACATGGTATTGTTATCCTGTTTAATAGTGAACTACTGAGGTGATAGAAGTTAGTGATATTGTGTACTTCATGAGTATAATTGAACAAATATTCCGATAAGAATGTGTAACTAAATGATACGCAATAGTACATCAAAACCCACCCACCCGCCCATTCATGTACAGTGGTACTGATCTACCCACCCACCTGAATATATACAGTGGTATTGACCCACCCACCCGCCCATATGTACAGTAGTAGTGACCCACCTACTGTACATGTATGAGAGGGTGGGTGGGTCAACACTACTGTACGCGTATAGGAGGGTGGGTGGGTCAACACTACTGTACGCATATGGGAGTGTGGGTGGGTCAACACTATTGTACGTTTATGGGTGTAAAATTAAAGTTATTACATTTGTGTAAAATTTTAGTTTTGTTCATTAAAAAACAATTTAAAGTAAATGTTTTAAATATACCACTCTGTATAACTACAAAAAATTCGAAACATATTTAATGTAACAATAATTAAATTGATGTACATTATTTTTAATGGTTTCTATATTTTATGATATATTTTGTTTCTTCAAAATTGTCAATTAATTTTATATACTACTATTTTCAAAGTTTGTTACAGCGACAGATCAGCTATTAGAATTTATGTTCTATTTTGATATATTAAGTGGGCAACCACATATAAAACTTATATGTCTCCATATTTATATTATTTTACTGTTGATATATTGATCGATGGCAGTAAGTACGTACAAGTACGTACTTGACTTTTCTAATACCGACACGGCATCCACTTAGATATGAGGTTTGCATCTACACATTTAAGCACTTAGGTTTGCATAGACTCTTAGACATTAGGCATCCACATAGGTTTGCATCGGCGTAGACATTACTAGAGAACTTTTGAGGTGTCCGTGTTTGATAGTGGTCAAGATTATTTTCTAGGTAAGAGAACCCAGTACGAGGTTTGTCAATTAGCTGACAATCATACCAATACTACTTGAATTGGATTCCACATAAAGTAAGGGGCTTGGTTGCTCTATCGATTGGGTTATTCATAAAAAGCTCTTTCTGAGGAACGGTTGAGGTAAAAGTTAACTGTATAATATATTCACTAGGCAGACGTTGAGGTTTAAACAATATATACTGTATGCTCATTTATGTATACACATTATATTTGAGATCTAATATATGATGTATGCACACTAAAGTTGTATCACATCAATCTCTTTGGAGAATCGAGGTGCAATATACAGTATTCAATTCAATTCAATTTATTTTCGCAAGCGCAAATACACGTTACTGCAGTGCACATATAAACCATCTAGCTATATTCTAGTTGATAGAAAATATATATTACTAGATAATGTTTTTATTATACAATATTCAAGTATTCAATATGAAATTATAAATGAGAAAAACATACTCAGTATTAATCAGTATAACCAAAAAATAAGACAACTATCTTATTTGATACAATATAAATATAAATAATAATAAATTAAATTAAGTATTATGGGGATATTTTTCCTCTTAACAGAGAGAGTGATAAAGCTATCTTTATGAATATGCATTGTATATTATTTATTATCAAGCAATGAACTAGAATATTTTTCAATAATGCTCCTGACATATTAGAGGGCTCGACGGGACAGTACTTTAGAATTCCTAACATGCAGTTTTATAGACAATGGAGAGAAACCTGCTCAAATGCCGTATTTCTGATGGCTTGAGTCCGCCGTTACTGACATGCTTGTTAGTTTGTGTTTATCATCCTCAG
The DNA here is from genome assembly GCA_035578905.1 of Stictocephala bisonia. Classification (NCBI taxonomy): domain Eukaryota; kingdom Metazoa; phylum Arthropoda; class Insecta; order Hemiptera; family Membracidae; genus Stictocephala; species Stictocephala bisonia. The sequence continues at coordinate 34,009 of JAQJVL010004576.1, forward strand.
CCGGCAGTCCAACCCAAATATGCAGGAACACTCTTTATTTACAGGTAAAATGTGTCCCAATATATTAACTTTATGCATTCGATATTAAATATTATTGCCATTATGTTTTGGGCCATAATGCCATTATAAATTCCTCCTCTTTTGTAGGAAATGTTGTAACCAAATTTTTCAAAAACTTAGAATAATGATTTTTCAATCTTGTATCAAGCGAATTTGTAAATATATATTGAATTAACCTTCTCAAGGTACATTCTTTTAAATGAAACTCTTTCTTCACAATCCTGTGGTTTTCCATCTGGCGACTCGGGAGGTAGATTTCTATGTAAATGTGACCTTTGTTTATTGGCTGTGGAACGCTTGGATTCCCAACCCACACAAAACTGGTCTAACTAAGGTAAGGTCGATTGCCAGCTTTCAAAAACCTCCTAACTGGTCCATATATATTCTAATGGGTCTTATAAACACACCTGGAGCTATTTTAATGGCAAACCCGACCCACTCACATGCCTACGCACGCTATATTCTAAACTTCTCTCTCTCCACAAACACCTTCCAACCAAATTCAATATATACCTTTGATTTTTGATTTTTAAACCATTTTCAACTGCCACTTATACGATATCTCCCTACCTGTGGCAATAACCCTTGGCTTACACCAATAAAACATTGTATTACAAAGCCCCTATCTATCTAGATACGTTAAATCCTACATGTTTACCAGATTTATTCACCACACAGTTTCATTTTCAAAAATTTATAATCTCATTGAAGAATTTTCATATGTAAGACAAATAGGAGCAGCCCTAGCTAAATGCCTTGAGTATGATTTGCAATAGGTTACCGGGGTTCTATTTCCCCACTATGTTATCCATAATAAAACTCTTCCAGAGAATGAATGTATAATTGTTTTAAAAATCCACTCGCTATCGGCCATGTAGGTTTTCAATTTAAAGCCCAAATGGGGTTTCAAACCTTCGACCCCTTTACATACCAAAAACATTTAGCTACTAAGCCACTAATCCAGGTGAACTTGACAACATAACTTTCTTTCACTTCTGATTTTTTTTCAACAACTCAATCAACAATCCAAATACACTATACCAAATATATATATATATATATTCCTTATCCATATAATTTATCTTATCTACTCTTTTCTCCAGATATCACTCATCATTTAACAACTGAAATGAACCTTTTCCTCTCACTAACCTAACCTAACATAACCTAACCAAACACAACCTCACAAACCTCACTAATAACATCAATAACCTCTCATCTCTACAACTCTCACCCCCCCCCACTATCTCCCTATCTCTCTCTCTCTATCTCTCTCTATCTCTCTCTATCTCTCTCTATCTCTCTCTATCTCTCTCTATCTCTCTCTCTCTCTCTCTCTCCTCTCTATTTCCTCTCAAAGAAAGAACAAACAAAGAACACACAAAGAGAAGAATAACAACAAACACAAGACAAAAGACACACATACACACACACACAGACACAGACACACAGAGAGAGAGAGAGAGAGAGAGAGAGGAGAGAGAGAGAGAGAGAGAGAGAGAGAGAGAGAGAGAGAGAGAGAGAGAGAGAGAGAGAGAGAGAGAGAGAGAGAGAGAGAGAGAGAGAGAGAGAGAGAGAGAGAGAGAGAGAGAGAGAGAGAGAGAGAGAGAGAGAGAGAGAGAGAGAGAGAGGAGAGAGAGAGAGAGAGAGAGAGAGAGAGAGAGAGAGAGAGAGAGAGAGAGAGAGAGAGAGAGAGAGAGAGAGAGAGAGAGAGAGAGAGAGAGAGAGAGAGAGAGAGAGAGAGAGAGAGAGAGAGAGAGAGAGAGAGAGAGAGAGAGAAGAGAGAGAGAGGAGAGGAGAGAGAGAGAGAGAGAGAGAATGACACACACACACACACACACACACACACACACAGATACAGAGATAAACAAACACCCACTGACAACGGTGCTGGGCCTCCAAAACACATACACCTATCTAATTTCATATAAACCAAAAAAAAAATGGACCAGGATAATTACTTCTATCACACTACTGATACAATATTAACCTATTTTTTGTTGACATAAAGGGTTTGGATCAGAATTGTCGATTTTTTAATAAATACATAGCCATTTAATATGAATTATAAATTAAAAACTGTTAACAAAAATATAATACACGAGAACTAAAAAAAGAATAGTTTTTTAAGTCCCGTTTGGAGGGAAACTCAGGTGCGTGCTAAGAACATTGCTGCTGTTGTGAAAGGCTTAATCCAGTTAAACTCTTGTTTATCACTATGCATTTTTTATTGAAATTGTATTTAATATTGGCTACGCTACAAGTTATTTACAGTAATTAACTTTAAATATAATACGATGTATCAAAAATTATACTAATATGTACCATTTATATTATAGTTTTACGCATAACTGTACATAATACGTAAAATGTCATATGAACACTTATGAGTTAAAGTAGCTTAATCCTTTTTTTTGCCAAAAAGTTATTTTTTTAAAGAACGCACATCAATTATTATGGATTTTCGTCAATTTATATACACAGGGTGTAACTGAAATACGTGGAAAAAACATCAAGAGGTTGTTTCTGGGGTCAAAACAAACCAAGAAGTACTTATAAACATATGTCCTAATATGGTCAATTTTCTGCCTAATATGGTCTGTCCATCTGTGTTTTTCACATTATAACTTTTTTCTCCATAACCATAAAAGGTAGAGTGTCGAAATTTGGCACATATACAATACTATCTATGTTCTGGTAAAGACAAACATTTTAAACAATTTCAAAATGGTGGCTAGTTAAAAATTTGACATTAAATTCCATAAAAACTACACCATTAAAAAAAACACATAAGTAATACATTGTAGGACGATTGATTATAAAACTAATGATACCTTATTTATTGAAAACAAATAAGAAATTAATAATTTGTCGTATTTCCTTTAATCTAGCTACACTTGAAGTTTTGTTCTTCAAAAACTTTAATGTAAAAAAATATAATGTGAAAAACACAGACGGACAGAGAGAGACAGAAAATGGTGCATATTGGGATATATGTTTATAAGTACATTTTGGTTTGTTTTGACTCCAGGAACAACCTCCTGAGGTTTGTCCAAGTACTTTAGTTACACTCTGTGTATATATGTTTCCTTTGTCATATTATAATTTATGCATAAACTATATTCACTATATATATATATATATATATTTATATAGCGTACAATTATATGTTTTATATGACAACACCTCATCAATAATAACATTCTTACACATTTCAAGGAAAAGGAAAGTTCTCTGACGAAAAAATACAACACTGTATGACCAATTAATTTATTGTGGCTAGTAATTTTAGTGATTGTTTACAGGATAATAACTATACATAAACCATTATAGGTGATTAAAATAGTGTGGGCCTGATTATGTATGCAGTTAGAAGTTAAACTCATTGTTCATATGGCATAAATGGTGTTTTCTACTATGGTTGACGTTTTTATAGTGTAAGTTCTGAGTATATATTTTGTATGTATGTATCATATGAGGAAAAATATATTTCAATACTTTTTTATATATTAATAACCCCCACAGTGCATGGTGCATCATGGATGTCAAATGCATAGTTGGTATGAGAGTAAGGTCACTTTGTGCAGGTGCAAACTCGAATCCTGGCCTTGACTGGAAGTTTTTATGAGTAATGTTCACCTCGTACAATACCCTCTTACTCTGTTCGAAAAGATTCCCTACGCAGATTAGTAGTCTATGAAGAATGGGCAGATTAATATTTAAATAAATAATAACCTCCCTTTTATATATATAAAAAATAAATAAATAAAAAGACTAAAATCATAACCCCAATATTTTTCAAGGGGATCTTAACAACCGAAAATTTTGAAAATCAAAATCTAAAGCCAATGTTGTTTGGTAAAAAAATATTTAAAAAATAAATAAAAAAATAAAAACCAAGCAGAATTAGTATATTTACCAACGTAGCTGAAGGGTAACGTATATTTAAGCAATGGTAAAAGAAAAACTTCAAGAGGGAGGCCAAGGATTAGGATCAGAGAATGTTTATAATGATTATCAAAGGAGATGGTCTATTTGACCTGTGACTTGGACCTCTACCCTCGACTTCCTTCATAGAATGTCTCCCCTCGACTTCCTTGTTCCTTGTTTGACCCTACCTCATCTCTAAATGTTTAGTCTCTACTAATTTCCTTGACCTTCTGCTTCATCGTTTCTCGTCAACTCATACCACTATATCATAAGGAACTTGAGTCCAAACAATGTGCACCAGGCGTACAAGCTCACAATCATACAACGTCTTTTGAATCTAAATATTTCATTTTCACATTTTTAACGATATCAAATAAGTCCTGATACGTTTTCATGGAAAGAAGATTTGACAAGTCTTACGTGCATTATCGAAAAAATAGTTTTCGGTATTACAACAATACGCACATTAATAAAACATCTGAAATTTCAATTCCCTGTTAATTTTTAAAAATACTATATTTACGTTTAAAACTTTTTATTTAATTGATATATGACAACTCGATAAAGTTTGATCATCGACATTTGTGATAATAAAAACAAACATTATTTTTATTGGTAGTCAAACAACCTTTCAGGTCGGATAGGGAATACTGACACCATATATACACTACAATATATATACATTTTCTAAGGCTCCATCCTTGTCTTACTCATATTACGTTCCAACCCTCCCCTGCATAATTCGTATCAGAATAAATGATCCTAAGACATCGTAGCGGTAATATCTTCAATAATGAACTACTCAAGAGCAATATAAAACTGTATCATATTTTGGTAGTAACATTACATAGATACTTTACATGTAATAAATGTGCCTTGCGCGGAACATTAAATTATATCACTGTATTGGAAATATGACAGTAATAATATTTACACTTGCTATTTGAAGTATTGTTGTCATTAACTAAATATAAATATGCTTTAAAACAGATTAGCTATTATAAATTGATATGATTGTGCACATCGTCTAAAGTGACAATAAAAAACTAATAAATTGTTCATAAAATCATAAATTAGGCCTACTACATTTACGTAATATTACTATATAGTCTATATTTATCGAAGGATGTTGACATTCTCATGAAATATTTTTATGGCCAAAACTTTGAATGACGACTGAACCAAATCGATCTCTGAGACAGTCAATCTGTTTCCAAGGCACGCAGCTGGAATATTGTCACGAAGACATCCATCAATATCAACATTTCACGGACAGATAGAAAGTTCATAAACACATTTATACTGTAATCAAGTCACGTATAGCTAAATACAGATGTTATTTACTGATTATTTAAATGTACTAATATTTAAATGTATGATGATATAAAGGGTATATTAAGGTTTTCCTATATAAAGTAATATATAGTAATTTCATTTTTTTAATACTTGTATGGAATCATATACATTTTATTTGAATCATAAGTTAAAATATTTGTTTTAGTTATTAATATAATATTACCATGGAATATGAATGAACACATCAATCCGGAAACACTTGTGACGATATTGCTTCGTATGGAGGAGACATGCAAGTTAAGTTGCACGCTTCATTGATGCATTACTTAAGGCAGAAAAGGTAGATCTTAATTGGCGTTTACTAATTTTATTCTTTAAAAGAAGATTTATTCTTGGGTTCATGATTTCAGTTTGTTACCTGGGAAAAGAGAAGGTTTTATAGTCTTTCGGCATAGGCTTGGTGAGCTAGGTGGTGTTAGTACTTATAACAGTTGTAAAATTTGCATAAAAGCATTCCCTCCTCCTCAAGAAAAAAAGAAAGAGAAAGATAGACCTTTGAAATTTAGGTCATGTAATTTAAATATAACTGAACATAGAATACGCCAAACCAGCAACATACTCTGCTATAATACCTACAAAATTACATTTTGAATATAATGGTATAGAAAACTAATATTTAAAATATCGTCTTACTCATTTAGCATTGCCGTATGGAGACTAGGTCCAAGATGGTCGACCCCTCAGCCATACAAGGGTCCTAGGAATATCTTAAATGTATATAATTGTTTCTGCTCAATTGACTCAATATTAGTTTCATTATTTGGAAATATATATATATATATTGATGTTCTTTGAATATTGATTCTTTTATATATTCAATGTTCTTTGATGTATATATATCTCTCAAATATTTATATATAATAATGTAAGGAAAACCCCTAATAAAGTAAAATTGTAACGCCTTCATTAGCTAGTGAATAGGCAAACTCTGCATTGCTCAACTGTACCTAAATTGCGTAGCAAGCGCCGTATTATTCCTTCCAGACATGAATACTATTTACATACGGTATTATGAAATGAAGACGATTAGAAAAAAATCTTACTTCTAACATAAGTATATTGAGTTCAAAATATAGAAAAACTTGACCAAAAAAACATTAATCTAAAGTAATGTCATTTAAGAAATTAATAATTTGTCCTCCCCAAAAATGTGTGTTAATTACGTATCGTGTGGAACGTTTTGACTTCTATTTTACTTTTCTGTAATGATAATTAAAGAAGGTCAAACAATAAAGTCATTCATTAAAATCATTCATAAATGTGTGATATGCGTCACATTGACAGGGCTCACCAACCCACACATACACGTACGGTGGTATTGACCCACCCACCCACACATACACGTATGGTGGTATTGACGCATACACAACTGTTGACTTTTCCCTACCTCTATATTTTAGATGCATTAGTTTTGTTCGTGACAAAATGTACTCACATACGAGGGTCTAACTTCCATTCCTATCAAACTAGAGGCAGGGAAACCTACCGAACTGTGAGAAACAGAACGGCAGCGTTTGAGCGACTGCCCTCACAGGCAGGAGCTAAATTCGTCAACAGTCTGCCAGATTCAATTAAAAATGCCACAATGCCGAAGGCATTTAAAACTCGTCTAAAGTCCATTCTCTTGGCACAAGCCTTCTACAGTGTGGATGAGTTTATGGCCTATGGCTGGGAGACCGCATAATTTCCTAAATGTTGGCCTGTGTGATTGAATGTATATGTGTGAATTGTTTGCATGTTTGATTGTATGTTTGAATGAGTGAGTGAAATGTTATATACAATTCATTGATATTTTAATTTAGATTTAGGACTTAATATTAGTTTAAACTGTATGCATGTTATGACGATTGCGATACAACTGTAATAATTGTTTTATGCAATAAAAAAATAGTTATTATTATAATTAACGTTATTTGGATTCTACTTCAGAAATGTGTTACTATTATCTTTTCTCTGAAAGTAAATTTGCAGCCAAATACTTTTAAAATAAATCTTACCGGAAACATCATAATTTATAGTTAAATAATCTCTCATTGCATTATAAAACTCAGAATGCGGAAATATGTTGTTATTCTGTGTATGCCAAAGAGATCATCGGAATCCATAATTAAACTGATGACCTCTTATTGTTATTGGTCATACTTATTATTATTGGTCGTACATTATTACCTCTTATATACTGGGGAAACCATTCCCAGTATTATTATTCAGGAAAATATGGAAGTTTAACGAGGGCATCATTTTAAAAATATATCAATATACCGCATGAATGACTATAATGCATTGATCATTATAACGATTGCAGCACTATTAATAGTACATCAATATAAAATTTGAATCAGTACAACTGAATTACTGTAAAGAAACACATAAATATGACAATAATAATAAGGAGCGGCCGTAGGTAAAGGGCTAAGTCGTTGGCTTGCCACGCGGTCGGTCCGGGCTCCATTTCCGATATGACCATTAAAAGTTTTTGACCTGACGCTCCCATGGCTCGGAAGTCACGTTAAGCGGTTGGTCTCCAGATTACGTGTTAGAGACGGCTACTTACCCTAAATTCAGCCGGTAAAGTAAGACGAACTTTAACTTTTTTTTGCAATGACAAAATAAATACATCACCTAAAATAATACATCAGATTAACGTATTGATCACTACAACGAATGCGGGTTCTAAAACAGTAGAGCAAAACTGCCTTTTAAAATTGTTTAAAATTGTAACTTATGTACGGGGTAAAAATGAAATTTGGGAAATGAAAGTAAAAAAAATTAAAACCACCCCCTTAAAATATTTTAAAACTCAAGTTTTTCTACATTATTTTCCAAAAACCCTTCAATTATTAAAGATTTATTTTTTTCCGAAACCCCCTTTTAAAGTACAATTGGGAAAAATTGGGTTAAAAACGCCCTTTGGATACTTTTCTAAAGGGAAAAAAAAAAAAAAAAAACTTTTGTTTTTAGAAAAAAAATTTGGGAAATGGTTTTTTTAGCTAAAAAACGTAGTTTAAAAATTGGGTTTTTTTAAATAAAAATTAAGAGAAAAAATACTAAAAACCCATCACTAAAAAATTTAACCAATTTTTTAAATGAGGGTTTTTTCCCTGTCTTGCGTGATATAATGTTAAAAAAATTTTCCCAAAATTTTCATAAATGCAAAGTCAGAATACAGATTAAGGAGGAAAAGTGTAAAAAAAAGTAATTCATTTTAAAAAATTTTTTAAATTTTTTTCTTATCTTAAGGGCCAAATATTTTTGTAATAGGCAAATAATTTTTTTTTTAAAACCGGGGCAAAAAAAAAATAGCGTATATTAAATTTTCAATGAATTTTTTTTTCTATTTTAATAAAATTGAATAGGGAAATATACAATTACATAACTTGGGGATTGTACTACGTAAAGGGGAAATTTTGTAAAACAATTTAAAAAAGGGGGGGGGAAAATTTTTTCCCTTTTTTTTTTTTAAAAAACCCAAACTCATATTTTTTTATAAAAAAGTTCCCCTTTAAAAAACGCAATTTTTGTTGCATTTTTTTGCAAAATTTTTTTAGTTAGTTTTCCCCCTTAGTTTTCCCCAGTGTAAAAAGTTTTTTCATTTTTTTAAATTTAAAAAAAAATGTAATTTTGGTTTTTTTTCTTCCTATCCCGTCATACGGTGTGGGGTGGACTGCATATTTAAAAATTTTAGAAATAAAAAAATGCTACTTTTTGCTGTATTGGTTTTTTTTAACTATTTTTAAATAAAATATAGAAAAATTTTTTCCCTTAATTCCTACTAAACTTTTTCCCGTTACCTCACTACCACTACTTTTTTATCGCAATTAAAAGTCAGTTTAGGTTTGGGGGCAATAAAAGTTTATCACAAACGGTAAATCCAATTTTTTGACTTACCAAATGAATGCGCCACTCCGTGTAGAGTTCTTGAAAAACGAAAATAAGGCCACTGAAAATCGAATTTCCACGGATAAGAATACCAAAAGTGGACGTTAAAATGATTTGGAACCTTTTTTAGAGCAACAAGTATTCATCAAGTGGTAAAATTAAAAAGGAAAAAAAAAATGGAGTGGGGAGTGCAAAAAAAAAGAAAAAGATCTAAAATAAAAAAATTTAAAAATAAAACCCATGTGAAAAATAAACAAACAC
>JAQJVL010004577.1:0-43467 GCA_035578905.1 Stictocephala bisonia
AACTGGGGAGTTTTCCCTTCATTTTTAAAACCCTTTTCTAGTTGTTTAGTAACAAATCACCTAAAAATAAAAAAAAAAAAAGAAGTGGGTTTTAGTCTTAAAAATTTTTTTTAATATTGGTAGGGGGTGGTTAAAAAATTTTTTTTAATTGTTTAAATTTCCCCCACTTGAAAATTTTATAAGTGGGATGTAAAAAATTTAATATGGATATTTTTCATCTAAGTCTTTTTGTTCTCGGGAGCCCTTTCAAAAAAAAAAGACCCAAAGGGAAGGTAAGTTTTAAAGGGTTCCTAAAGGCCTGTAAAACCCTTGGAAACCCCTGGTTTTTCCGGGTTTAAAAATTTTGTATTTTAGGCCCTTCCACAAATTTTAAATCGATAAAAAACCCCTTTAAACCCATCATTCAAACCTATTAAAATCCATTTTTTAAACCCACATATCAGGATCGTTGACATAAAAAATGCTGTACGGGCCAAAAAAGGGTTTATCACAACATTTGTTAAAAATACAAAACTGACAGCAGCAAAAAGGGAATTACGAAGTGGAAAATTGCTTTCAAATTATTTTTCAAAAAGAATTTTTAAAAAACCTAAAAAAATTTAATCTACAAATATTATAGAACACAATAAATCATTAATTTCTTTTAAAACCTGGCTGGCGAACAAGTTATGATTACTTTTAAAATTATTTTTGTTTGAAAATCTTCTGCCCTTTTAGCAAAAAGTGTTTAAATTAACTGTTGAAAAAAAATATTCTCACCTTAAGGTCTTTCTGGGTACCACTGGTAGGGAAAAGACAACAGATTTGATACCGTAATTAAAGAAAATAGTAAGGCCTCCCGTTGAGATACATATAAAAGGGTGGGGGGGGCCAAAGGTGCGAAACTGTAGAAAAAGTTGTCCTTATCCCGTGGCATGGAGAAAGGTGTTTTTGTAGGGGGCAAAATTTTATGTGGACAAAAAAAAACTCAGTGTAACTAAGGGTTGCCCACCCATCCTTTTACCCGGGCCCCTCCTACTCTCTGTTCGTCTGATTTATTTTCAACAAAAAACACGCATTGTTCATACAAACCCCCAAAAATTTAAGTTTTTGTACGCTTTTAAATGAAAATTTGTTTTCTTCTTATGGGGATAAAAAAGGGTGAGCCCAATTGTGATCAAAAAATTAAAATTTTTTTTTGTTTGGGTTCTTTATTTATCAAAAAATTTTTTTATAGTCTTACATCCTAAAAACCTTTAAAAAGAACAATAAACAGGTTAGGCTACTTAAATTTCCCTACAAAAACTATTTATTATAATTTTTCCCTTCATTAAAAGGGTCAACAAAAAACTTTTGGGTTTACTTTTTCATTCAAAAAAACGGGGGTTTTGGTTAAGCCCTTCCCCAAAACCCTTTAAATTTTCGACAAAACATTATTTGGGAAATTTATTTGAATGATTTCAGGTCAGTTATTATTTTGCCGTTTTTGTTTTTAAACCCTTTTGGGAAAAAAAAAAAAATTTTTTTTTCCCCTTACCTCAAATTAAACCTAAATACTTTCATAATTTAAAACTGGAATACAACAAATGTATTCCCCTATTGAAACTATAAAATTAAAAAACCACTAAACAAAAAAAAAAATCCCCAAAAGTAGCCAAAAACAACTAGATAATAAAAATTTAAAAAAAAATTAAAAACGAGCAAAACCCAAAGTGGGTGATTATCGGGAAAATACAATATTCAAATATGTTTTATTTGTTATATTTTGGAAAAAATAATTGGATAAAACTTTTTTATAAAATGGGTTCTAATTTTTTAAAAACGAAAATATGTTTAGAAAAATGAGAGTGCTCGGAACTTAATCTAAACAGTGTTTTGATTTACGTGATTAACTTGGGCCTTCACACCCACTAAAAATTAAAAAAATAATATTACCGACCTCCATAAACCCCAACTGAATAAAGGTCTGATGATTTTTTAATTGGCCCCCTTGTTGACGCAAAGAGCACATAAAATCCCTTCTTTTTTTGCTTACTCAAAGTAGCAACGCATTTTTCATTTTTTTTAACTACCTATCTTTTGGGGTTTAAATAGCCATTTAAAGAAACTTTGGGCCCTATTTTTTGGGGTTTTGATTTATCATCCCACGAAAAACCAACCCTTTTTCAGTCTTTTGTTAAATCAAAATTTATTTCGTTAATGTAAATAATGAATAATGAAAAAAAACCCTAAAAAAGTAAATATTTGTTGTTTGAAATTTTTAAGTAAAATGTAAATTTTGTGGGGTAAACCAGTAGTTGCATATATAAATTTCAATGAAAAAAAAAAATTTTATTGTTGGAATATTTTTTTTTTAACCCATTGAGGGGGGGGAAAAGACCCAATTACTGGGCAACACAGGGGAATTTTTACCCATTTGTAAATTTGGTATGTAACATTTTTACAAACCATTGTCCGAAAAAGGAAAATGCTTCGTTTTCCCTACTATGTACCCACCCGCAGGTTTTGGACACTTGTTTTTAACCTTTGGTTCATAACATTTTGGGCTCTTTTTGGGAACAGGGGGTGGGCAAGAAGCAGGGTTTTTTTTTGACAGGGGGGAAACTAGCACAGGGGGAAGTAACTTTTAAACCCCCTTCCAAACTTCAAAAAATCTGTTTTTTCTTATTAAAGGGTTTTTTATCTTTTCCCCAAAATTTTCCCTTATTGACACTGCCACATTTTCGGGGTGACCTTACCTACGGTTTTGAAAAAACTCATTAAAAATATTGCCCTTTCCCTTAAATTTTTATTTCGCTACAAACCCCCCCTTCTTTTTCAAAATTTTAATTATATTGTTGCTTGTGATTATTTTTGGGGGGGAAATCTGCTTTCCATACTCTGAACATTTTGTGATTTTTCTCTTGTTAGGTCTGCCCAAGTAGTCATTTTATCCATTATTTCTCCTTTCCCTAATTGTTTTCTTAAGGGGTCGTGATTTTTTTTTTATTTACCTGAAAACTTTTTATAGGCCTTTTTAAAATTTGGGAATTATTAGGTACTCAAATGCTTTAAATTATCATTTGGGGTATATTGGGCACTATTTAATACTTTAAGTTATCTCATTAGCACTATCCCCAATCTATCTTTTTCTTCAATATATTTTTAAAAATTTTATGACTTCCCTCTGCATACTGTACCCCCCTTTTTACCCGCTACAAGGAAAATGGTTGATCGTTTCTTTTAATTATTGTCCTTCAAAATACTTATTACTGTTTTTAAAAATCCCTTTTCATGTGGGTCAAATTTATGTTTTCCCAATTTTAAAACCTAAAAATTTCTTTCAAAAAACATTCCCCGAAAAGAAACAATTTTGCGAAAACATGTTTTTTAGGTCTTAGCCCAAACCCCCTACCCAGACAAAGCTGCAGGGGTGCCTTCCCGAACTCATTGGGAAATTTTAAACCCGCTATACGATTAACCCTCTTTGGAAAAATGTCTTACACCCCTCCCAAACTCCCTCCCTTGAAACCATAATTTGGGGAAATCCATAGGTTAAAAACCAGATCTGCAAAAAGGGCTTCCCAAACCCGGGCCCCCTCACAGAACCACAGTGTACTCAAAGAAACCGTTTTTATGCAGGGGTTAAACTTTTTAACCCCCTTCCCCAAAAAGAAAGGATGGTTCCCGCAGATTTTATTTCAGAGAAGGGTTTGCCAAATGGCTACATCAAGACCCCTCTACGGTTTTGAAGAGTTCTCAAAAAATGCAAAAAGACTTTATCAAATAATTTTTGATTTATTATAAATACCCCCATTCCATCTGGATGTTGATTGAATAAAAATTTTTTGTATTTTTTCCTTGTCTTAAACCATAATAAAAAAATAAACCTGTCCACAACTACTCTTTGCGGGTCTGGACATACTGGGGCGGCTTTTTACGGCCCCGGGGGACCAAAGAAAAAGGATTTGCTTTCGAGTGTAGCCTCCCAATTGCTTCATATGCTGGGGCAACACCAGGGGAAAACTTGAGGGGGAAATTTACAAAGCGGGGGCCTTTTTTTCCCCGGGAATCAAAACCCCGGGGAAACCTTTTAAAAACTCCGAGACTTATTCCTTTAAATTTTTCTACTTAAACCTCTTAAGGCCAGGGTCATTTAAATATTCCTGAGTGATAAGATCACACCATTATGATTTTTGATATTGGGGGTGGCCCCCCCAAAATTCCCGATTACCAGTAGAAAAACAATTTTTAAAAAAATAGTACAAAAATCGTCCCAGGGGCCAAAACCATTTTTCTGAGAACATTGCCGAACGTCAATCCTTTCCCTTTTTTTTTTAGGTTTTTTCAGATTGAATTGTAAACCCGCAATAAAAAAAATTAGGAAAAGTAAAAATAGGGTGACAAAAAAGCATAGTATTAAAAATTTTAAAAAAGATAAACCCAAGCCTCCACCTGTTTTGGGCCCACCCCCACATTTTACCAAGTTAAATAAAAACAATTACTTTCTGATAAGATAAGGGAAAAAGGGTTTAAATGTGACCCGAACCATTAGTTTCCCAATTAATTCTAATGGAAATTTAAAGTTAAGGTTAATAAGTGAAAACCTAAATCCACTCTTGCTACTTTGAAGGAACCCAAAATTAAAAGCTTAAAAAAAGGGTTTTTAAAAAAGCAAAAGATTTTCACATTTATCTAAAAAAAACAATGTTTTGGGACCTTTTTGGGCTAAGAGTTTAAAATTTGCCTATACTGAATTTTAAAATTTTATTTAGTTAAAAATTTGATTTTTTTTTAGGTTTCAAAAATTTCTAAAAAAAAATAAAGTTTCCCATCATTTTGTCCCTTTTAAACTAATATTTTGGGCCCCTTTTGAAACCAAAAAAAACTTAAAAATTTTCCAAAACCCAGCTTTAATTTGGCTTCTTTTCAGCAGTTTTTTATAAAATTAAGGGGAGGTTTTTTCTTGAAAAATATCTTACTCCCATTTTCTTGTTTAGTCCAAACTTAGCCCCTTTTTTCACTCGTTTTTTCCATTCATCCCCTCGGGAGTTTAAAGTCATAAAATGAAGATTTAGGCAGGGGGTTTTGTCATCGTTTCTTTTCTGGAGTCTATGCATCTTCTGTATTTTGTCAGGGATGAACAGTACACTTTAATAATCAATATTCAAAGGTAAAAGAGATACTAAATGTACCAGCAGTATCATACAGTAGTAAATATGTTATGAGAAAGTGTTCCCAATTTTCTGATAGTAATACAGACCTGCATACTTTTCCACTTACTAACGCAACCTGAAGTGAAAAAATGTCATTGTAGGACTGAGGCAATAGTAATGCTTGTGGATGGGATGAAGCCCCTACTAAATTACTTAAATGGTCTGTTGACATAATATCAGTTGTCCTGGTCCTGAGTTGATAAATCAATCACTCTCGGAAGGATTTTTCCCTGACCTTTTAAAAACTTTCAGAAATCAAGCCAATTCACAAAAAAGACTCAGTTAAACATACCGAAAATTTTAGACCAATCTCTTTACTTAAGTAATATATCCGAATGTCTATGAAAAAATCATTCATATAAGACTTTCACATTATTTTAGAATCTAATAAAAAACTATGTCCGGAGCAGTTTGGTTTTAGGACAAATTTAAGTACAAACAAAAAGCTCTTTTTTCATTCATCAACAATGTTCTCGGGGCCTTGGATGAGTCCGCGGTTAACAGCCGGGGTTTTTTGTGACTTATCCAAGGGCCTTTTGATTGTGTTAGTCACAATCTTTTACTAACAAAATAAAATCCAATGGGTGTTCGAGGGAACTGCTATTAAACCTTCTACTATCATATTTATTCTGACGGAAACAACGAACAATTATATCACAAAATATTTTAAAAAACATCAATCAAAATGGGCTAAATGTACAGTACGCGCGTTCCCCAGTGCTCTAATTTTGGGCCCATGCTAGCTTTATAGCCTACATTAACGACTTTCGCTCCCGCTTTTTTCATTCTTCTCTGAAAAAATGTGTACACTTCCACCTTATACGCAGATTGATACAACTTGCTCTTTTAAAACGATATTTCATTAAGCAAAAACTTAAAGATGACATTAATGGTGTCATTGATATGGGTCAATGATTGGTTTTCTGCTCACGGTAATGCAACTGAATAAGGACAAAATAAATATTTTACAATTTAAGTTAAGAATAATCCTAATGAGTCTTTAAGTAAGTAATACTAAAATAGTAAAATTTTTGGGTTTACATCTCGACTCAAAATTAAGCTGGTCTGGGCCATATTGCTTATCTTAATAGGAAACTAAATTCAGTGAGATATGGTTTAGGTATATTAAGTAAAGTAACATCAATGGAAGTCTGCCTGTCGGTCTATTATGCACGTGTACAGTCTCTATTGAGTTATGGCATTATTCTATGGGGTAGTGCAGTTTGATGTTGAAACGATATTCCTGCGTCAGAAATCTATCCTGAGGGCAATTTTTCATTTAAAATCAAGAACTAGTTGTAAACCTTTTTTTAAAAAATTTAATATACTCACTTTACCATCTCTATACATATTAGAAATTGCAAGATTTGTACATAAAAATTCGATGTATTTTGAAAAACTATAAGTTTAGTCATGGTTATAATACAAGGAATCACAATAAAATTTTTCAGTATCCTAACCACAAATATAGCAAATATGAAGCTGGCCCTCTTTATATGGGTCTAAAAATATACAACCATATTCCTCATTCTTATAAAGATCTTTCCCTAGTAAAATTTACATCTAAGTTAAAAGGGACACTTTCTCAAAAAGTTTATTATAACATTCATGATTTTTTTAAAGATGTATTATTTAATATTGATTAACTATTTGTAAAATTTTCTGTGATCTGTATAAATTTATTTATATTTAGCAACAAAACTGATATTCTTTTAACATATTTGTATTAGGTAGTTAGTATTAGATATTTAGGAGAAATACTGTTAGTTTTCTAACAAACTTGACTATGTACCAGCTTGTGTATTACTCTGTAATAATTTAACAGGCGTTCATGTACAATAAAGACTTGTCTATTGTCTACATTTATGTCCTTCAATCCTCCTTCAACAATAGCTGATGTACCAAAAAGAATTACACATTTTAACATCAATTTTCATTTACCAAATTTTAACTATAAGGTAAAATTTATATATATATAGATAGAAAAACTCAAAAAGTTATTAGTAGTACTCCATAAATCCTTATATGTACACAGTTTGAGAATCTGTAGGCTTGAACACGAAATTTAGCATATCACACTATTCTAATGCACTTCTTCGGCATTGAATATAACATTGCTTGAATAATTTCTGTTTTCGCCAGATTTCATTTGCAATTATTTATTTCAAACTGCTGTTTTAAAATTAGTGGTCAAACAGAGCTGTTTGTTGGTAATTTAAGTTGCTTACATTGATTCATAACAAGTTATTGGCAATTATAGAGCAAAAATAATCATTTTAAGAGATTAGGCAGTCTTACGTCTGTTAAGCAGCAGGATAAATCTGAAACGGTTGGACGTTTTGTTTTTTATGATAAAAAAAATTGAGGATTGATGATTTTCTCTATAACAGTACTTTTTATGATGAAGCAACCTTTTCGACCCAATAATGGTTCATGTCATTCATAATAAACTGTAGAACTTGGGGATACGAACCAGGACATGAGCTTGTTGAGAAATGCTACAATGAGATTTTTTTGGCCATTTTTCTATAATGCCCCACCAGATTTCTATAATCTGTTCAGGGTGTTCTGGATGACAAGTTCCAAGATCGATAGATTGGGAGGGGAGACCGATACAATGGCCAACATGGAGTCTAGACTTATCTCCAATGGATTTTTTTTTCTGGACCTATGTCAAGAGCATCGTGTATTCAGTGAAGATTAGAAACTTTTAACACCTACAAGAGCGAATAAGAGATGCTATCACAAACGTTATTCAAAAAATGCTGACAAATGTTCAGTGGGAGGTTGAATTTTGATTTAACACTTACAGAGACTTAAACAGTGGCCATATTGAGATTTACTGAGTTACACTAAAAACTTTTAGATTTTTTCTATCTGTACACATTTGAATTTTACTATATAGTTAAAATTTTTAAATTACATATTGTTGTTAAAATGTGTTATTTATTTTTGGATCGCCCTGTATTTCCAATGTTTTGTGGAATTCAGCTTAGTATCGGAACATTTTGAATTCCTAAGTTTATATTGTCTGCCATATTGCTCCAAATCATTGATACGTTCAGTGAGGATCTTAATCTCATCACCACTCTTCGCTAATTTATCCTTCATCTTCATTCAGTTCCTGTTTTAATACTTTCTTCTCTTCATTTTTTTATTTCACCTTAAAATCTTATCATACTTTTTCAGGGGTGAAACTGCAAAGATTCTCGAATATTGTCAACAGTGTCCTTTATTTCCAATAGACTGTCAATCTTACCAACTATACTCAAGGTTAGGCTGTCAGTCTTACCAGCTATACTCAAGGTTAGGCTGTCAGTCTTACCAACTATACTCAAGGTTAGGCTGTCAGGTGCTTCATATTCTGATTGGCTTTTTGATCTGTCCTCTTGTCTGCAAGAAATGGAAGCTAATTTTTTTTGGTCATTTTACCAAGAGCTTTCAAAGGATTACTGTACTTTTTAAACTGCAGTCACCACCAAGGTGGAAGCCAATGTTACACAACCTACACTGGCTATGGTCACCGTCTATAGGCTATTTCTCTTTAGATATACCACAAAAACTATCGCCCATGTCAGCAGGCATATTTATGATTTTTCAAAATAATATTTCAATTTTTCCTTTTAAAAATATTGAAAAACTATAAAACACTTATAAAAATATAGCAGAGCAAAAGATAGCTCCAACTAACCCCACTAATGCCACAGAGCTATTTAAATATTACAGCTAGAAATAACAATTAATCATCATTCAGCCCAAAATCGAAATAAAAATACATCACCATTCCGTCCTTTAAACAGTAAAGAAATAAATATAATAGTTTGAATGAAGGAATAATAAAATCAAGCTTTATGTGCAACATACTATCAATGACTTTTAACAACAGAACATATCTATGGTATATATATTTATATCAAATCAAAAATGCATTTATTTTTGCACTACTATATACATGCACTCTACAAAAATAATACAATAATGTAGATAAATAAATAGGCGTTGAATAAGTAAAAAAACTGCAAACAAAATATTCTTTAATAAAAAGCAAAATTGATTCTCACATAGGAAAATCCCGTGAGTGAGAATGAGTCTACACTAATTTTAATTGACTATATTCAATATCTGACATTAGACAATAGCTTTATTTTCATATTCATCAAGAACAGAATTGGCATCAAGTATTACAATTTATAAAGTTTATGAGTCAAATAATAAAATTATTACATTAGTGTCAATAGTAACAATGAGAACATAAATGGTCAAGTGTTCATATCTTGCACTTGCAATGTTTTTGAACTCTTCAACGGTGTAGATAGACTCTCTTACTAGCCAATTGAGCAAGTTGTTTTTTAGAGTTACTGGAGGGCAGGCCATAAGATCTCTTGGAAGCATATTAAAAAGCAATGCTCCAGCATATGAAGGTTTCTTGCTAAATAAGGTGGAGCAATGTCCTGGGATATTAATGTCAGCTGCTTGCCTTGTTGGGTAGCCATGGATATCATTATTCCTCAAGAGATCATGAGTTGAGGCATGTTGGATTACTTCAGTGATGTACAGTGCTGTCACTGTTGTATTTCTATAGTTTTAAAGCCACCCCTACAGCTGTCCTGGTGCTCCAGATCAGCCATGATTCGTATTGCCTTTTTTTTTTTGCATAACAAGCACTCTGTGGAGGTTGCCAGTTGATGCTCCACCCCAAAGCACCACACCGTACTGAATATGGCTCTCAATCAAGGCATGATAGGCTGTTCTAGTTGCTACAGGTGTACCAATTGCTTTTAATATCCGTAGTACAAACAGTGCTGAGCTGAGTTTTTTGCAAAGCATATCTATGTGACACTTCCAAGTAAGACGATCATCGATCATCACCCCCAGGAGCTTTATTTTCTGAACCTTCTCCAGATTCGGTGGTGTCAGAGCTTTCTTTTTATGTCTTCCGAAAGTGAGACATTTAGTTTTTGATGAGTTGAAAACTAAGTCGTTGTTTAGACAGTACTCTTGAGCCATTTTTACAGAGATCATGGTATTAAATTCTAGTTCTTGTACTTTCTTACTCAAGGTGATCAGAACTGTGTCGTCTGCATAAGACACAGGGTAGCAGTAGTTTTCTACAAAGTCAGGGAAGTCACTAGTAAAAAGTATGAAGAGTACAGGATACAGGAAGAGTACATGAGCCCTGAGGAACTCCTCTTCTCATTGTCATTGGCTTCGATTTTCCTTTTACCAGAGCTCCATCTCTGACTTGCTTAACCTCCACATTTTGTTTTCTTTCTTGCAGATAGCTCGCAAACCATTTAAGCGCTGTTCCGGTAACACCAAGAGAATTGATCTTTGCTAGAAGCATTTTGTGGTCAAGACTATCAAATGCCTTATTTAAATCCAAGAAGATGCCAACAGTGGTATTGCCATCATCTAAGTTATCGATCAGGTGTTCGATTAAATCAGTAAGGGCACTTGTAGTTGATCTTCCTGACATGAAACCATGATGTCTTGGTGGTAGGAGATTGTTTTCGGAGAGGTGTTGAAGCAGACGAGTTTGTATGATTCTCAAAGATCTTTGACATTGTTGGAACTAAGGATATTGGCCTATAGTTCTGTATTTATTTCTGCTGCCTTATTTGTGTAACAGGAAAATTTTGGAGATTTTGAGTTTTGATGGAAAAACACTTTGAGACAGTGACTTATTATGATATTAACAAGGGGGTATGTCAGTTCATGCTTGCAAAATTTCAACACTTTTGCACTTATCTCATCTACTCCACAAGACGTTTTGGGCTTCAGCGACGTGATGATTCTTAGGGTCTCTTCTACTGTCGCTGACTGAAACTCAAGTAATGTGTTTACATATTGTCTAGGAACATCCGTGATTGTGGCTCTTACTGGACTATTACTGAGCAAGGGTTTGTCTGCTACATTTATGAAAAAGTCATTGAAATGCTCCGCTATCTGTTCCAGGTCTAAAACAGTCCTTCCTCCAATATTCAACTGCCAGGATGTACTTAAGTCACTATTTTTTTATGCTCTTTCATGGTTAATGACATTCCAGATGGCCTTGCATTTATTGTTAGATTGTGCTATAGACTGTTCACTTGCTTCCTTCCTCAGCATTTTTAACTTCATGTCATAAGCCTTTTTCTTGTTGAATATATGAACTTTGTCATCATCATTTGCAGTCAGTATGAAATTGTTATGAGCTTCTAGAATGCAGACCTAAGTTCATTAACTTCAGTATTGCCAGCTAAGATGTTGTGATTCCTCCTTACATTACGTGTTTTTTTCAGAGGACAGGCAATATCTAATGCAGCTGTGGTAATATTGATGAAAACAGTACAGGCTTCTTCAGAGTCAGGAGTCAAATATACCTTCTCCCAGGACTGAAATTCAAGAATACTTTTCAGGTTTTTGAGGTTTTCTTGGTTGAATGTTCTTTTTAAAGATGTTGTAATCTTTTTAATGTCATTGTCTACATTTAAGTAGACGATTTGGCCAAGATATTCTGAAATACACGTTTGAAGAGTTTCAACATCAATTTTGTCATGGCCAAGATCTGTACCACCATGTCAATTGATGTGGCTGACGTTGTTGTTACTCTTGTTGGTGGCAAAGATATTCTTGAGATGTTGAATAATGCAAGTAGCTCATTAAGGGCAGTAGTTTCCCTTGACTGTATCAGGCTGTTAACATTTTAGTCGCCAAGAACACAGATTCCACAATTAGTGGCGTTCCACAAACAAAACGTTGCCTAATTGCACAAGAACCAGAACGACCATTGACTTAATTAGAGAAGGTTTTCTACTTTATCCCATATCACACAGACAACTCCCCTCCTGTAAACAGCACACACACATACATCTGCACTACTAAACCACACACGGAAGTGCACAACACGAACACAAACAAACACTAGCACTACCCTACGGCCTATTTTGCTCACCTCACATGCTCATACATACCACACACTCACATATACCCACAGGTACATGTAATTATCTGTCAGTGAACACTGAAATACTCACTAACTTTCCTCGTGGTTTCCAACAGACACCATATAAGGAATGTATGCGGCAATCGGTTCAATCTGCCTCATAAACTGGTTACCAATCTCCCCGTTCTCCTGGATACAAAGTGTACGATCAACAAATATTTAATAGTTAATTTTGTTTGTAATCTGTTTTGTAAGCATACATTCTCTAACTATAGTTAGTAGGGTGATTGTTGGTTTATTCATTTTAATTAAGCACCGAATGGACTTTTTGAAAAAATATTTCTTTCTGTTACAAAGTTCAAAGATAGCTACATTCAAATAGTAAAAATATACAAAAGTTTCAAGGAAATGAGAACATAGTATTTTGTATCTCAAAATTTCGCATAGCAAAAGCACATAAATAGTTGTAATTTAAAAATTCTATTATTTTATTATTATAAGCAATATATGAAACTGTACAAAATGTGTTTTATAGTAAACTAGCTGAACCCGGCGGACGTTGTCTCGCCTTTCATTTTTCATTGACATACCAAAGCAATAAAAAGAATTATAGAAAAAAACCATTATTTATTAAATGAGTGCAAGAGGGTAAACAATATTTTTGGTCTTCTTATTTCACCACATGTTTTAATTACCGAGGAAAAAAGGTTAACACCAAATACAGATCACCTGATCAAGTAAAAGTAGTGTGTGCTACACTCTCAAGGTGAAATGTAGAACTACAATAAATCAAAACATATACAGTACTGTTGTTGTGAGAACTTCAATCTGCTTATGGCATGTGAAACTACATTAAACCACACAGTCATTTTATGTTTTTTTAAACAATTCAGATTCTCCATTTGAATAACATGGGATCTTTAGGAGCCCGTGGGGCGGGACCCTGTGGACGGATCTGCATCAAACTTCACAGAAACCATCTCGGGAGTATACAGGACAACATCCTAAAGTTTCATGGCGATCGGTTGGATGGTTTGGCAGCGCATAAACTTCAAACATATATATATATATATACAGTGAAACTTGGATAATTCAAACCTCAAGAGACCAATAAAAAAATTCGAATTATCCAAAAATTCGAATTAAAAAAGTTTTGAATAAAAGGCTTTTAAGTAGGTGGAAAGCGTGTTTGGAGGAATTCCAAAGTCCTGGGCGATCTCGGATTTTTTCTTTCTTCCCTTCTCTACTTCTTTAATCGCCGCTATTTTCTCTTCCAAAGTTAATGTCTTGTATGTTCGCTTTGGAGCCGACGACATTTTCCAGAAAACACCCGATGACACAGACAGGCACAAAAATAGGGGAAGAAATTTGTCAATAAACAACTTCCAAAACTGTCCTTACACTACAGCCTTGGCTACGATATGAGCGACGGGCAATGCGCGGCGGGCGATAAGCGACACACAAGCGGCACGGCGAGGGTGGCTACCACACAGATGTCTAGCGAACTGTTCTCTCACTACGACACAGATGTCAGCGTTAGAATAGGCCGTGACGGACTGGTGGAATCAGTTTGCAAAATAAAGGGTGTAAAGAGAAAGCGTGAGTGTGCATTGAACCCTTAGCGGCGCCAGACTGGGGCGGGCGAGGGAGGGTTGAGGGCAGGTACGGCCGGCCGGGCGATGCGTAACGGCTGGCCAAGGTCATTGTCACTGTACAATGGCTTTGGCACGAGCGCGTTTCCTGTTTTCCCGTCTAAAACTGACATCGGCTCCGCATTTTACCTCGAATAAAATTTGAATTATCCAAAATATAATTCGAATTAACCACGATTTTTTTAACATTACTAGTATAGAAAATGCTAGGGACCATGATAAATATTCGAATTAAAGAGGATTTCGAATTAGAAAAGTTCGAATTATCCAGGTTTCACTGTACAAACATCTTCTTTTATAAATATAGATTAACAGTATAAGTAAAAAACATAACTCGATTACTTTAAAACCTATGTTTACATATTACAGATAAATATACAAAGAAATTCAAACATAGACAGCAAAAACATTTAAGCCTGTTGCTAGCTTAGTAGTTAGCACTTCTGCTTTCAACGCAGAGGGTCACGGTTCGATCCAAGGAGGTTCCACTTATAATTTACCAAAGGGGTCTGGACCGCTGTCCCTTAACAAAGTTTGAGTATTCTCCTCTTATATAAAATGCCACTGAAATATACAATAAAGCTAAAATTTTTGTAATTTTTTTTATACCACAAAAATGCACCATTTAAGCTTAGATAAATTTAAAATAAGAGAAAATATAACAAAATAAAATAACTATGTTAAAATACGTACCGTAATGTATATGAAATACCAAAAATTAAGTAATTTGTAGGCTTAGCGGCCGGTATCATCACTAAAAACTAAAGCTTCTGATAACGACCTCGTCAAGGTGTATGAATTTACATGAATATGAATATTTACATCACCATATGCCCATACTGTGATGTCTCACAGATACCACTAAGGATGCCATATCACAGCACGGGCGAAATGTTTAGTGATGTAAATACTGTAAATAACACCATGATGCGGTTGTTATTGGAAGCTTTAGTTTTAAATAAAAATTAGGTAGCTTGAACCAAGTAAAGAAACGGTATGAAAACAATTTTACATTTTTATACACGGAATACTTCTTTAGAAAATATATTTATAAACAATAATATTACTCATGTAACATTATTGCAGTTTGATTTGTTATCATATATAACATGGATAGTAACACAAGGTACTTTTTCCTCCAATATTCTACTATAGGACCTAATTAGCAAAATTAAACCTAAAACTGCTTTGTTTTACCACGATTAATTTATCAAAACTTTGCCAAAAAATATATTATTGAATATTTATTTGCCAAATAAACAATTAACAAAAACAACAATGGTCTACCTCTGACACTAATAGTGGCAACATATCCTTTTCAGTTCCTGGAAAAACTACATATAGAAATATATTTGCGATCAGCCACCACTCGAACGACTATAATTACTTTGGTCCTATTGCCCGTCTTCATGTTTGGTAATGGAGTTCCTGAAAATATCGAACTTTTTTCTGATAGTATCAGTCAACTAAAATATAATTATTGTATACAGGCGGATGCCATTAGAAGAATAAATAAATAAACATACAAGTTTTTACAAGACTCATATGTTTTTTTGCCAAAAAATAATGACACATTTTATTAAAAAAAAAACATTAAGTCGTTATTATTTTCACAAACAGTGATTCTGAAATAATGGCCAATGATCATCAAACTTACAACTTATCACTCAGTGTGAACAACAATCTATATCTTGACTTTTGGTGTCCAGTAAAAATTACAAAGGACGTGTAAGCTCTTCTGTTAACTTACTTTGCAAATTAAAATAAGAGTCTAGTTTTGGAAAAAAAAAGTAAAAAATATAACTCATTGTTAGTACACTTTTCTAAAGTGTGCGTTCAACATAGCTGCTGCACTCACTTCTTTTAGAAACATTAAAACATGAAATATAAATAAACATACATGCTAGTTCCAAAGCCATACAGTCTTTTTTTTTTTATGATGCTATCGAAATCCCAAGAGAATCAAGTATAATTAAAAATCTTGCCTTCAGAATGTGACTCTTTTTTTTTAATGAAATTAAATATATGTCTTGTTTTTGGGAGTAAAAACTGAATTCGATCAAATTACTGAGAAGTAAAATTATAATTATAAACTTTTTCCTAAACACCATGATTAAACTAATCTTTAAACTAGAAAGATTTCTAACCTGGTACATGTCATAAGCAAAGTCCCCCACATGTAAAAACATGTCAAAGCGGCCTTGAATTGTCTCCTCCTGCAGCCTCGGTAGCGACTGGGGATTCTCATTACCCAGATCACCATAAACAGCAAACCGAGGTGACCAATCAGTTCCAGTGGGCAGGGTGTTGAAATAGAACTCAGGTGACCAGCCCTTTTCACTCCCACAGTGATAATCTACACAACCAACCACAATCAACTCCATTCTGCTGATGCAGTTGTGTAGTAAATATAACAATTTACACAATTTTGTTTAATTAAGTAAGTCATTCACATAAACACTTAAATTACTACTCAACCGGGTTCAAGTTGGTCATAGATATGTGCTCCCTACCCCACCTAGTGAGCACATGGAGAAGGGGTAGGTAAGGTAGTCAATCTTTTTCCATTTTTACTAAATGCTTCAAAGAAAAGTCAAAATTTAACTGAATGAGGCTTTCAGCGAACTTAGTCACATATAAATCTTGAACTACTGGGCAGAGAATACCTGACTACACCAGGCCTGACTATAACATATTATAGTCAGGCTCTGTAACATGCTAATATTGTTATCGCTTAAAAAAAAAGGTTTTATTTATTTTTTTTTAACTTTTCTTCTCTTTTTTTTATAAACTAGAATTAAAATACAGTGGTCAATCAAATTTACAACAAAAATTGTAAGCAGTAATATCCTTATTCCTAAAAAATAAATTATCAATACAAGTTTCAATTGTATCCGTTATTCTAGGTGGAGAATTAACATAACAAAAGAGCATTCTTACATATGAGACGCCATCACAACGTTGTGCATATTTTAAGGTGAATATGAATGATGATATGAGTGTAGGATGAGTGTAGTCTGGTTACTAACTGAGTTCAACTGTTCTTAAGAAAGGGTAATTTATTACTAGCCCAACAGCCAGGGTAACTAAGGGACCTACAACTTTACGGGAATCCGAACCACGTAGAGTTGTTCTGATTTTCAGCTTATTGATAAGCCTGATACTCAGTTATCTACCCCACATAACATCCGTACAATGATTACCACCCAATATGGACACCCCAGACTTCTCTAGTAGTGTCCACGCCGATAACAACCATTGAGCGGACACGATTGTTCAGTATTAAGAGGACCGAGCATCCAACCTATCGCCTACAATCTCCCAAACACTTTGTAACCAAGTAGCTGAGTTACAGCACTGGGCCACCGGTGCTGACATTATTATTTAGAAAATTATTATATCATTGTGTATAAGCTAGATGCCAAAACTTAAATTTGCAAGTACAGTCAAAGTAATAAGGACACTGGTCCAGCTTTCTTGACTTTTGCTGACTTTTTAACTTCCGCACCAACTGAAATACTAACTTCTACTTTGTTTGAAACTCTTGAAAATCAACTTTTATTATCTTAATTATCAAATTTTAACCCTTATTTATAGTGCCAGGAGTTGCTGTAAGCGACGCGCCATATTTGTTATACTATTTTATACTATTTATGTTATAAATCACTATTTTTCATCAATCTGCCGCCAAAGTCATACCAGACAAATTGACAATAATCGCTGTCGTCAGTTTCACACTTTTCTTTCGTTAAATTGCGCAGTTGATTGCAGTAAACACTAGATTATGTCAGTAGTCAGTGCAGCTGAGTTCGTCTTTTGCGCCAATTTAGTGTATCGTTATAATGTTTGTTTGTGTTTTGTTTATCTAGTTTGTGAAAAATAATTATTTTTATCTCCTAAGAAGTTTATTACAATGAGTGACGATACACTTATTCAAGAAGAAGACAAAATACTTATGCAAAAATTATTAGAAAATGTAAATGATACTTATAAATCAGTTGCTAGCACTAGTAGGTTAGGCCAAAACAATGTTTATGTAGATGAATTCATTAACTGATATAAATCCGAAGAAAACTCTTATTTATCCGACAGTGAGCTATATATTTATATTTCGTAACTATTAGAACATTACAGAGGTAAATCAACAATCCCAGTTTTATTTCAGAAATACTGCTTTACAGATTTCAATAATTAGTCTGTATTTTGTTGTTAGGTAACCAAAATGAAGCACTTTAGTTATATTTTTATAAAATGAAAATTTTTTAACCCTTTTAAGCCTGATCATATTTTTTAGCATGTGCGAAAAAGGCTGGTGCTTTTATTGGTACAGGTCTGGTCAAGGCTGCAGGGTTTTTTAGCCACGGAGCATGTTTTTAGTTAAAAATTCATAAAAAATTTGTTTTTTGTATGAACTTAACACGTTCACTGCTGACATGGAAATTCATTACTGTGCAAATGCTGAAATATTTTATTTTATTTTTGGATGTTTATTATTTCATAATTTATTAAGTACATGTTCACGAAATGTTTTATTCAAAAATTAGCAATATAATGTAAAATATAATAAATGACGCCAAGTGGCGTCGTTCTTGTTTTTACCTTCTTGTTGGCTTACAAAAAGGCGGGAGTGACGCCAACTGGCGTCATCAGCATACAAGGCACGTTCTGTGTGACGCCAACTGGCGTCATCAGCATTGGACATGTTAATATATTTTATATTTACTTCTTATATAATAAATGGCCTTTTAAGAAAAAAACATCATATACCAATATATTTGGTCAAAAAAAATAAAATAAATAAATAGGCTAGTTAAAAAAATTATATATATATATATATTTTTTCCACTTTTGCCTAGCATAATAAATATAAAATATGGTTGAACAACAAAATGACATGTATATTTATATAATAAACTTAGTTTATAACTAGAATATCAAGTTTGAAGTGCCTACCTTTTTTGAAAGTGAAGATATGGCACATTACATAGAAGTTGGCATTTACATTTACATAAAATAATCTTCTGTATCAATGTATTTTCGTGTGTTGGCGACCGGTTCAGATTACTTTTACTCACATTTGTATTCAAAATTACAAATATAACACACAATATAACAATTATTTGCTAAAACACAGTAACAAAACGAATACTATGACTTAACCAAATCACATAAACAACAGACAACAAACAACAATGAGATATCAGCTGACAAATGAGGAAGCAAAACACTGAGGCTAAAAAAAATTTATCCAATCAGCAAAGCATGTTATATTTGATTTTCCATGAAGCCAATAATGTTTACATCATTCTTACAACGTTACATGGCATTTGGAGCAATAACAAGTCAGTAAAGTGAAAAAATGTTAACGGGTGCCCATTACGGCCGTCCGCCGGGAACGCAGTATTGACCGCGGGGGTCTATTACGGCCACTAGCCGCGATCGTAATTTTTGCCACGGGGGCCTATTACGGCCGTCAGCCTTAAAAGGGTTAAGTATGGTAAATGAAATTATTTGCCTTTGTTCAGTTTAAAATTTTCTATAAAATGGTAATGTATATAAGAAAAATTCTTTAAAATTTTTATAAATATGTTATGCACCTTCAAATTAGAAAAAAAACTAAAAAAAGTTTTGTACCAAATATTTTGTTTTAATACAACATTTTTTTATTATGAGGGAAACCTATATTTGATTACAAAGAGCACTTCTTTTCCTTCAGTTAAAGAAAAGATTTATATAAATATGACAAAAAACATAGATGCTGTGTAAGTTTGTTTGAAAACCTGCAATTTCACAAAAAATTACCTGGCATTTTTCACATAGGAAATGTGAAATTGACCTGGCACCAAAAACATTAAACAATTATATGTTCATTTTTACACCTATTTTTTATAATTTTGCCAAAAAACATTAATTTTTTTATGTTTAGATACTTAATTTCAGGTTTTGGATAGTTGAAATTATTTTCACATTCCTTATATCTCAAATCATTCATTACTGCCTCCTACAGTATAATGCTACAATGCAAGGATCTGTCTGAACCAATATGAAAGGTTTTCATTTACATGATTGTCTATCCGTTCAAACAAGTCACTACATCACGGCGTAATGGTTTCACTTACTGTAGCGAGCCTTGGGCATCAGGTTGGTGAGAGTAACTCTGTGTATGTACTGCGTTGCTTTATTGGGTCCATCGTCCACAAACTTGGTCACGCTGCCTGTAGCCTTAAGCACTAGTCCTCCGATACCATACTCCACTACTGAATCTGTCAGATTCATAGTCGACCAGGTCACAACAATAGCTGATACATTCTCTGTACAATGACAAAAAAGTTGTTAATATTTCTGTTCCTTGTCATAAAAACTACTGTATATCCTCTGAGACAAATCCATTTTTTAAAGATACTTTAGGAATGTAAATAAATTAGATATATTTTATATTTAAATAAATTGTTTTCACAGCCTAAAGGTTTAAATTGTACATTAAAATTGATTACACAATTTTCAATCTCAGTAAATAATTCTTCCTTTCCTTGAACACTGTGAGAGAAATTCAATATGTTTAGACTAATTCTCATAAACTGTTTTTAATAATGCAATGTTTGATAAGGTAGAACATTTTATATTAATTTTAAAATAAAACTAGACGATATTTGAATTAACATAGCCAAAGCCTATAAAATATAATTTAATAAGTGATTTAAAAAACACATACTACGGTCCAGTTTTGCAGAGTAAAATGAGGAACATTTAAAAACTAATTTTGAGGTTAAACTATATAACATTGTGGTATTTTATATATATTTTTAAATCAGACCCATTTGCCTTAACACATTTGCTGCTGACCTACGTTTAACCGGTCACTGGGAGCTAACATAACAAACGGTAAAATTTATTTGAATTGTACATTTCTAACATGCTCAAAAGAAATCACATGTCACTTACAAATGAGGCTACACTGAACAAACACATGAGAATTTAATATAAGTCGAGGTCCGCACCATGGGCATGCCGTGAACAAGTGGTGTGGTTCGAACCCGTACCAACAGCAGCAAACACGTAAAAGGCTTAGTTTACAGACAGATCTTGGGTTGTATCAAATTTAACACTGCTGGCTAGATATTATTAATTTAAATTAGGAAATTCTCAACACCTTGATAGTTACAGTTAACCTTTGATTGACTTAGATCATAATAACTTATCAGTCTTTTCCTACAAAATATGGATTCCTGGAAATTAAACTAAGACACTTCTGCCATGTTTCATAGCATTATACTTTTTTACCACTGTTATAAGGGGGATGACAAACACATATATTGTCTGCAATCCATAGATACAAAACTGTGACAGGCCAGACAGATTGTATTTGATTTGTACCATTCAAAATATGAACATTCGATTATTTTGCTGTAAAGCCACTATGAGCACAGACATCACATCAAAATAGAAACTGTCCTTACAAAATATAGACATATGATAACTAATTTTAATCAGATACAATAATTCCTCAAATGGTGGCTTGGATATACGAAAATAGTTTAAAGAATTATAACAGGAGTGTTATTTAGTTCTTAGTCCAAATTGGCTGATAGAATGTAACATATGTGTCTTCTCCTTTGAAAGGTAATGCAGGTAAAAGCAGTTCCTTGTGTTATTTCCATATTTATAACTGAAAACAGAAATAAAGCTAAGCCACCGATTGCATGTTTCAAATAGTGCAGTTGCCGAACCACTGTAATAGAGGCTTACTGTAAGCAAAACAAAGTAAACATCTCACGTTAAATTCACAAAACTACCGAAATACGATAAACATAAATTGAAAATAATTAAAATCAAGAACAACTAAACAACAATCAATCAACTTCAACATTTATTTAAAAACTTGAAACAATACTTTTAAGTGAATGAAATCAGGGAAGAGATCTGATGCTGTACATCTACAATAAACTCCTATCTTCTCTTTGCCTGATATACTGTATTCCATATTTTAATTTTACTATAAGCTATGACATATTCACCAATAAATTAAAGAATGCAAACTTCTAAATTGATTCATTTGTTATTAAATCTCTTCTAGGGAAAGTTAACGTTGATTATTGATCATCATATTTTATACTTATACATTATCATAATACATTTTTTATGTGTTACGTTCAATTGTTTTGTATTTCAACCACGTAAAATGCTAATTAAGAAAGTAAACTTGAAGTAATTTGTATTGACTAACTTGTAAACAGTTCAAGTCTTATTGTTAACAATTGTTTGTAAACTTACCCCCAATTGAAAGGTGTACTTGTTCTGGCTGTAAATACAACACATCTACGTGTGAGTTTTTCAAGTCTCCAAGCGGAAGTGAAGAGTAACCTGATGCTGTGTTATACAGTAGAGTCGACAATAAACAACAAACTAAAGCTTTGTTATATGCCATCATTCTTACATGAACTTAACTTCTGAAACAGAGTTGAACTATGATTAATATGATAAGAATATGTTATTCTACAGTACTTACCCTATTCATCAGTATATGTATTTCCAAAAGCAGGGAAGTTTTTTTATGATTTTTTCAAATATTGACATTTTTGTGATGGTGATGGTGCAGTGGTAAAAGTGTTTGCCAATTTAAAGTTAAAGTTAAGGTTTGTCTTATTTTACCAGGCGAAGTTAGGGCTATTACTGGAAACCGTAGTGCCGTTTTTTAAGTGATATATATACAGTATTATACTACCTGTCCTATCCAACAGTAAATATGTATTACCCAAAACAGGAAATACCTAGTTTTTCGTATATAGGCCGTTATGGAGGCCAGGCACTTGAATTCAATGCAAATTATAAATTTTTTATGAGTATATAGACGATTAGGATAAGTTAGGTTATGTTTGGTTAGGTAAGTAAAAATTCTTATTTTCCAGGCCAAAAAATTAATTTTATTGAAAAACCAGTTATATATTCGTGTTCAGCATTAAAAAAATTGTTGAAAAATTCCAATTTTTAAAGTCATTTTTTCACTATCACATAACAGAGTAGTTTTTCAGTAAAAAATGAGTTTTCCGCATCTAAAATCAACCTCCTCAAGAACCATACTCATTATTCACCACTTTTTCATCAAGAAATCGTATTTTCAGAGGCGTCTAGATAGTGCATTAGGCCTATTACTGGTTTTCTTTACCATCAGATAAAAAACAAATTTTTTTGACATTTGTTATTTCTCGGTAAAAATAATAGTTTGTCGTTAAAAAAATGAACTACAGACATGAGTTCATTTATTATAAGTTTATCTTCCAATTATGGTTTCAGAGGCATTAATGAAGGCCTAGTGCATAATTAGATCTAGCTAGGATTACAAATACCATTTAAATGCATTCAAAATTACTTACCTATTATTTGGTCACAAGAAATTTTGAGAATTGCTGAATTTAGTAGCTTACTCCAATGTTAATTGGCATTTAATTTAATTACACTATAAATTGTAATTCAATTTTGCACTCGTGAACATAAAAATACGTAATCGTGTTTATGATGCAGACAAACTCACCTCTTTGTACTACGACTCCAAATTCGAAATTAACATGACCTTGCACATATCATCATATCAGTAACTATGTGTATGTAACTTGATTGATTTAATCACGGTAACTAAAACCTGTTCTATTTACCATGGATTTAATCACCTTGACTAATTTTGTCAATAAACAAACTGTGAAGCCATGAAATAAAAATAAAAGTTTTAGCTTCAGTCGCTTATCAGCAGTCAGCACTGTTATCCAGCAGAAATTAAGATCAAATAACTATTATAAAAAAATACTGTACTTGATCTCAATGATCTCTACTATATATTATGTTTGGTCTGTGGTAGTCACTAGAGATGGGTAACTCCGGAGTGAACGACAACAAAGGAACTACTCCGGTTAAGGAGTTACAGATCCAACTCCGAGTGCTAGTGCGGAACTAGTTCATTTCGGAACTAGAATAAATGAGTATTATATGTCATAAATATACGCATATAAAATATACAATACTTTACTTTCTGCTGGAAAATTCATAAGACATCCATACTTTTTCTTTGTAAAATAATTAAATAAAATACACAATTCAAATTGTTAGCTGGATATAACCTAAAAATCATATGTTAGTTTCTATCTTTTTGGAACTATCAACAGAAAGGAGTGAGTGAGTGAGAACGAGATGCGCGCGCAACCACTGTCAGAGCAGCTGCAGTGTCGACGTATCTCTCCCCACTCCATGGAACTAACATAGTTCCGGAGTTGTTGGAACGATCAAAACAAAGGAGTGAAGTACGTGATGCGCGCGCATCCACTCGGAGCGACTCACTTGAGCTTCGCTCCACGTTGAACTGGAACGACGTTCGGAGTTGGAACTAGGGATGGGAAATGTAGTTCATCAGACGGAGTTAGTTCACTCCGGAGTTATAATGACTCGGAACTAGTTCCGCGGAGTAGTTCCAACTCCGAACGTCCTTCCAGTTCAACGTGGAGCGAAGCTCAAGTGAGTCGCTCCGAGTGGATGCGCGCGCATCACGTACTTCACTCCTTTGTTTTGATCGTTCCAACAACTCCGGAACTATGTTAGTTCCATGGAGTGGGGAGAGATACGTCGACACTGCAGCTGCTCTGACAGTGGTTGCGCGCGCATCTCGTTCTCACTCACTCACTCCTTTCTGTTGATAGTTCCAAAAAGATAGAAACTAACATATGATTTTTAGGTTATATCCAGCTAACAATTTGAATTGTGTATTTTATTTAATTATTTTACAAAGAAAAAGTATGGATGTCTTATGAATTTTCCAGCAGAAAGTAAAGTATTGTATATTTTATATGCGTATATTTATGACATAATACTCATTTATTCTAGTTCCGAAATGAACTAGTTCCGCACTAGCACTCGGAGTTGGATCTGTAACTCCTTAACCGGAGTAGTTCCTTTGTTGTCGTTCACTCCGGAGTTACCCATCTCTAGTTGGAACTACTCCGCGGAACTAGTTCCGAGTCATTATAACTCCGGAGTGAACTAACTCCGTCTGATGAACTACATTTCCCATCCCTAGTAGTCACCGCAGTCCAGAAATGCCAGTTGCCAGGTGCATATTGACAAATTACTCTCAGATTGGTACGGAATTCTCCTCTTCTGCGCCTGATTACCTCCTTTCATACAACAAAAATAAATAAATAGTTTACTGTAGAGACTTTGGATAAGTTAGGTTATGTTTTGTTAGTTAAGTAAATAGTTATTTGTCGGGCTGAAAAAATAATTTTATTGAATAACCATGTTTAGGGACCGTGAGAGAATGAGACTTTATCACATTAATTATAGAATACACAACAAATACATAGGGGGCGAAGGACCACTTAATATATACCGATTAAGACGGTGAGGGGAAGAGATAAGACGGTAAATATATATATAGATAGAAAGCAGACAGTACCTTGAGCTGATGTAAGGTGAAAATATAACCCACTTGGCTGGTTGTCGGTTGGGTATTCCACCGCTGTGTGATGACCCCGGGGCGAGCACGATGAGAAGAGAGAAGGTCTTGTAGATGAGTGATTCCGAAGACACAAGGATTGTCACACACACACTATTTTGTTACACACCCGCACACCACGATAGCACGTGCACTGGGGGAGAGTTGGGAAAGCACTGACTCTGTCTGTCTCGCGGCAAGGGAAGAGGGGGTTTTGCGCGGTTTTACAATAAGAGAGAGGGGGAAACCTTCTAACCTCCATGCCATATTGTCCAAGTGGTACCAACATACAGAGAATATAACATACATTGAAGACAATTAAAAATAATAGATATATATATACTTATGCTAACTTAAGAATACTAAACATTCCGGCCCCCTTGAAGCATTGCAGGCTTCAACAAAACATTGAACACACAAGAGAAAAAATATAGTACATGGGGGCGGACACTCAGTCACTTATTTCAGGGGCAGAGGGAAGATCTTGACGACTGGACGCGTGAGATGTCCGGTGGCCGTCTTGAGGTCCACGACACGGACGATGCCGTCCTTGCCAGGGTGAGTACCCGTCACTCGAGCAAGAGGCCAAGTGAGGGGTGCAGAGGGGGCGTGCACAAGCACGAGGTCACCAATCTCGATGTTATTCTTGGAGCTGGTCCATTTTGAGCGCTGTTGTAGCATGTGGATATATTCCAGGCTCCAACGTTGCCAAATCCGCTGGTGCAAAGATTGCGTCAGTTGCCAATGTTTCAGGCGGTTGAGGGGCACTTCACTGACGTTGCGTTCAGGGACAGCTGCCAGGGTGGTGCCGATCAAAAAATGACCGGGAGTCAAAGCGGTCAGATCAGAGGGATCGCTTGAGAGGCGTGAGAGGCCTAGAGTTAAGCATCGCCTCCACTTGAGTTGACAGAGTTATAAACTCGGGAAGGGTTAAAATGGTGTCTCCCATCACACGTTTTAAATGGTATTTTGCCGACTTCACTGCACTTTCCCATAATCCACCGTGATGGGGAGCAGCGGGGGGGTTAAAATGGAAGCTGATTCCACGAGGGGCGGTGAAGCGATGTATCACTTCTTGAGCAGAGGTAGAGTTGATTTGAGTGTCGATGAGGCGACGAAGCGTGGCATCGGCACCGATAAAGTTTGTACCACAGTCGCTGTAGAGATCTGTACACAGACCGCGGCGAGAAACAAAACGGGTTAGGGCGGCTATGAAACCGTCTGTAGTGAGGTCCATAACAACTTCGAGGTGTACGGCCTTGGTCACCATACAAACAAAAATACACAAATACACTTTTACGTGCTTGATAGAGCGAAGGGTCAACATCTTGTTCATAAAGGGTCCACAGTAGTCCATGCCGGTAGATGAAAATGGTCGAGCAGGGGTCACTCTGGAGGGGGGTAGGTCACCCATCAGGGGTGTTACGTTGCGAGGTTTATTTTTAAAACAGGTCACACATTTAAAAATTCGTGAACGAATCACACTTCGGGCACATAAAATCCAAACAGACTGAGAGAGGAGGGCTTGTGTGAGCTGAGGTCCAGAGTGGAGGTGAGTAGTGTGGCAATGATCCACGAGCCGGTCCATAATATGGTGTTTTTTGGGCAAAAGCACAGGGTGACGGACGTCAGAGGAGAGTGAGGTGCGGCTAAGTCGGCCGCCTACGCGCAGAAGTCCATCAGCGTCGAGAAAAGGCTTTAGGCGTTGGAGTCTGGTAGTGCAGTCCCGCTGACGTTGAAGAGAAGAGATGTCCTCAGCAAACGACGAGTCCTGGACGAGTTTAAAAATCTTGAGTCGAGCTATGTTGAGCTCGGAGGGAGAGAGAGGACCGTGGTGGGCCGATTTACGACAATTGCCAATGAAGCGCAGCAAGAGTGCTACGATGCGCACGAGTTTATTCCATGAGGAATAGGCGGACAGGAGATCCCATTCAGCTTGGTGAGCTGAGGTGAGGACAACCAAGGGAGTGGTCTTCATCTCTTCTGAGGCTGAGATATCCGTGTCAGTATCGGGGTGAAGAGTGGCGTCAGGCCAATGAGAAGGTGGCATGGAGAGCCATGGTGGTCCAGTCCACCAGAGAGGGTGTTCCACCAGTTCCGAGGCGAGGATTCCTCGCGAGGCACAATCTGCTGGGTTTTCCTTGCTGGGAATATAACGCCAGCTTGAAGGAGGTATGAGTTCTTGAGTCTGAGCAACACGATTTGCCACATAGGTTTTTAGCCTATACGAGGGAGTCTGCAGCCAGGTCAGAGCTACCGTTGAGTCGCACCAGAGAAAACATTTTTGGAGGGAGAGATGTTCTTCAAAAATGGTACAGCAGTGGGCAGTCAGCTGTGCTAGGAGATGAGCAGCACACAACTCAAGACGAGGAAGGGTCACTCGCTTAAGTGGCGCTACACGCGTCTTGGCGAAGACTTGACGTACTAGAATTTCATCGTTGGCGAGCTGGCAGCGGAGATATAGGACGGCGGCAAACCCAGCTTCGGAGGCGTCGCAGAAACCGTGTACTTCGATACTGAGAGCGGCAGAGAGCCGGAGAGCCCGGGGTATGGAGACCGAAGAGAGAGAGGAGAGAGTGGACACGAAGGTGGCCCACTTCGCTTGGAGATCAGGAGTCAGGGGTTCGTCCCACTGCAAACCTTGAGTCCAGAGTAGTTGCATGTAGCATTTTGCTAGCATGGTGCAAGGTGCGAGGTGACCACAAGGGTCGTAGATTCTGGCAATGGTGCTGAGCACGTGCCGTTTCGTAGGGAGAGATGGGGGGACATTAAAGTCATAAGTGAAGGCATCCGTCTCCGGTGACCAGCGAAGACCCAGGATGGTGAGGTGAGGTTCATTGTGGTTTTCCAAGAAGACAGGGGTGTCCCGATGATCCTCGGGCAGTGCCTGAAGCAGTTCGGGGGAGTTGGAGGTCCATTTTCGGAGCTCAAAATGTCCAAGTTTCAAAAGCTTGATGAGATCCTCTTGAAGCTTCTTGGCTTCGTCCAAGGTGTCTGCTCCCGACACTATGTCGTCAATATAGGTATCGGTGGCCAGAACCTGGGCGGCCTCAGGGAAGGGGCGGCCTTCGTCCTTAGCCAGTTGATGCAAGGTCCGAATGGCCAAAAAAGGCGAGCAATTGACTCCGAAAGTGACTCGGGTCAGCTTGAAAATAGAGAGAGGGTCTGAGGGCTGTTCCCGCCATAAAACTAGCTGAAACAGCTGATCCGAAGGTTGGACTAAAATTTGCAGATACATCTGACGAATATCGCACGTGAACACAATGTTGTGTGTCCGGAATTTCAGCAAAACGTCGCTGATGTTGGTTTGCAATTTGGGTCCTACTAATAGAGTGTCATTGAGGGAGTGGCCACTGCTCGTTTTGCAGCTGGCATCGTAGACAACTCGCAGTTTTGAGGTGTCACCTTTGGTCTTAAGTATACCATGGTGTGGTAGAAAGTTGTGAGGGAGATTTTCTTCAAAGTCATGAACTTTAGTCATGTGGCCAGCGGCTTCGCCATCTCTCATGTATTGTACATAGAGATCACGTAGTTGAGTTTGGAGCTGGAATTTCCTTTCCAGGGAAGACAGTCGCTTCGTGGCTATTTCACGTGAGTGACCAATAGGAGGGTGGTCAGACTTGAATGGCAGTTGGACAACATATCTTCCGTCTTCAGTCCGGCTGTGAGTGGCTGCGAAGTGTTGATAACAAGCTTCTTCTTCTTGAGACTTCCGAGTAGAGTTAGGGAGTTCTTCCTG
The DNA here is from genome assembly GCA_035578905.1 of Stictocephala bisonia. Lineage (NCBI taxonomy): Eukaryota > Metazoa > Arthropoda > Insecta > Hemiptera > Membracidae > Stictocephala > Stictocephala bisonia. The sequence continues at coordinate 28,967 of JAQJVL010004577.1, forward strand.
TGTCCAGAAGCGTTGTAATGAGGAGTAAAGGTCCGCTGAGTCACATGCCGAATGAAGCGTCACGAGGTGTGAAGCGGGATAAGCAGAGGCGTCACAAGGTGCGGAGCCCATGACAACATATCCAAAGTGAGTTCCGAAGAGGTGAGGTAGGCCGGGTCCGAGTTCATGACTCTCATGAGTGAATAGTCTTGGGAATAAGGCACCACCCAGGACGACATCAACACTGCCTGGCAGGTGGAAGGTAGGGTCGGCGAGGACGTAGCCTCTGGTGAGACGAAAGACCTCCGGGGCGATGGGAACTCGAGGGAGATCCGTGGTCAGGTGATCCAGGATCAGCATGGGGTGTTGTGAAGCGATGGATAGGCCGGAGAGTGTCTCAATGTTGAGAAGAGTTTGACCTTTATTTTTGGTAATGTGGTTACCAAGCCCTGTGAGTTGAACTTCGGATCTAAACCGACGTGCGCCTAAAAGCTGTGCGGCTCGTTCTGTGATCAAATCCGTCATTGAACCGCAGTCGATCAGAGCTCGGAACACATGAGTTGTACCATGAGAAGAGGTGAGTTTTATTAAGGCTGTGCCTAATAAAACGGTAGAGTGCCAAATACGCGAGTTGGTGTGACCCTGAGCAGTCATTGTCACCGAGGTGTGAGGTGTTGCTTCATGAGTGGCTATCTCCTTAATTGGAACGGCGAGTTGAGGAGGCTTATTGCTTTGAGGAGGGGCGCTATAATTAGCATGTTTGCCCTGAGAAGTGGGAAAATGTAATAAAGTGTGATGCCTTTTATTACAAGTTTGACAGGCGCCTTGAGAGCGGCATTCCTTTAAGTCATGGTTTCCCAAACAGGAAATACAACGCCTATGGTCTTTTACCATGCGCTGACGATCATGAGGAGATTTTTCACGGAAAACTGCACAAGAGTAAATTTTATGTCCGCTTGAGTTACAAGCAAAACATAATGCCATGGTAGGCTTGCCTTGAGAAGCGGCAGAGGGAGGTTGAGAGGGGTTAGTATGTGCAGTGACCATACTGACATCGCTAGTGCGGAAGTGTGCCTTTTTAGGTGCGAAGGCCTTGAGGTTTGAGTGCGCGGGCTTTGAGTGAGAGGTGCTGTGAAGGTTAGCATCCTCCGTTTGCGAACATTCCAAATTCAGAAATTTGATAATATCTGTTACGCCAGGTAACGAGCGTGAAGAGGCTTCTTCATCAGAATAGGTGCGAAACCCTTCAAGTTTTTTGCGCAGATCATTATCCATCTTGCGCAACAGGAGTGCAGATAAAAGTGGATTGTCATCGGTGACGTTGCATTCCAAGGCATTTAAAGCTTGGGAATGTTCCGTAAAGAGATTCACAAATGAGCGCAATCCCTTGAGAGAGGTGGCGGTTATGTTGGGTAAATCCAACAGCTGGTTGAGGTGGAGAGATTGCAGTCTTCTCGAGTTGTAGTAACGTTCTCTCAGCAGGTTATATGCTACCAGGTAGTTGGCCGCTGTGAGATTTAGGCTTTTCACTAGATTAAGCGGCTCGTCACTGAGCACGCTTAGAAGGTATTGGAATTTCATCACGCTCGAGAGGGTAGCGTTTCTGTGTATTGTAGTGTCAAACAAATTGATGAAACTGGTCCACGTGAGGGGATCACCAGAAAATTTCTGCAAATCGAGTTGGGGCAGGCGGACATGAGAAACAGGGGGTTGAGAGGCGGCTGAAGCATCACTAAGAGCAGAGGGTGTGTTAGGCACTTCGGGAGGTAGTAATACTTCAATGGTTGCGGAGATGAAAGAGAACAAAGACTCTATGTCGTCCTGATCACGTGATAAAGTATCATCAGGGATAGGATCATTTTCGATAAACAAAGCCCTTTGGAGGTGGTTTTCAAACTCAGCCTTTTTTTTCCTGATTTCATTGGCATAGGCAGCAAGTTGCTTTAGTTGGACGGGAGTAAGCGGCTTGTCAGTCTGGGCTAGCTCATCAACAGCGGTCTTCAGTTTAGTAAACCGAGTTTTGGTCAATAACGTGGACCGGGTGTAGATAGCAGAGGTAAATTCTCCAACTTTGGGAGCCATCTTCAGAGATGTAAAACACTGAGTTACTTTAAATCAATAAAAGACAAATTACAATACACAGAGTGAGAGAAGTCCACCAAATAGTATTGAGGTCACTGAGGCGTAGGGGTCATATAGCCAACGAACATAGAGTAGGCCTATGGTATCATATGTAAACACAGTGCAAAACCTAAAATTAAGAATAAAAAAAATACAATAAAATATTTTTATGCAACAACAAAAGACAATGGCGTCGGGAGACGTGATGTGTGAATAATAATTTAAAATATTCACCGGAGGACAAGTTGACTGTGATTACAGAGACTATAATACAACAATAAAAATAAATTACACTGGTCATGTAGCAATTTACAATCACTTGAGTCAGGAGACTTGAGGTGTCAAAATAATGAACTATTACGACAAGAGGTGTCAATTGTAATGGCACAAAACAAAATTAACCTACTGCCAAAAAATGACGGGTGTAAAACAATAAGTTTTAATTTAAATCCTAATATAAGAAAAATATCTACAGTATTATTAACTTGTTAGCTTTGAGTGTTAACAATGTATACAACCAGAGGGAGAGAGCAATAAATCTATAACTATACAAAACACAGCTTATTGAATTGCCCTATGTCATATGTAAACAAAATATTTCAAACAAAATACAAGTTTTTTTTCAGCTAAATTTTGTTAAAATAAACAAAAACTCCTTTTTATTACAGTGAGAGAAAGTGTTAAGTATTTCATATAATTATTTGAATATGTTTAATAATATTTGAAAACAAGAGAATCCAAAAAAAACCTAATATATAAACAAGTGTCACAAAAGGTACAAGTTTTTACGTTAACTTTCGTTAAAATAAAGAAATCAATTTAAACACAATAAAATACATTATAACATTCTTAAATAATCATAGAAAGTCTAAGCTAGCTGAGTTAAACATCAAACAATCAAATGTAAATAATTCACATAAACAATAACAATGGGAAGTGACAGTTGTCGTTTGACAGATGTCAGCTGTGCTGCCTAGTGTAGCTTTGATCGTAATGGCACTGGCAGTGAAGGCTAGAATGGTGGGGAGGTGAACACGCGGGAAATATCACAATGGGAAACACCACGTGCAGCCAAATTCGCGGGCAATTAACAAATATAGACAAATATCGAGTTTGAGAGTTATTGAGGCAAAGTTCACACATAAACCTTTATGAGAGAGTTTTTTTTAAAAGATTGTTGAGAGGTTGTGAGATCGATTTGAACTGTTTTGTCCACAGAACGGTGTCAATTCATGCGGCTCGTAAGGACCATGTTTAGGGACCGTGAGAGAATGAGACTTTATCACATTAATTATAGAATACACAACAAATACATAGGGGGCGAAGGACCACTTAATATATACCGATTAAGACGGTGAGGGGAAGAGATAAGACGGTAAATATATATATAGATAGAAAGCAGACAGTACCTTGAGCTGATGTAAGGTGAAAATATAACCCACTTGGCTGGTTGTCGGTTGGGTATTCCACCGCTGTGTGATGACCCCGGGGCGAGCACGATGAGAAGAGAGAAGGTCTTGTAGATGAGTGATTCCGAAGACACAAGGATTGTCACACACACACTATTTTGTTACACACCCGCACACCACGATAGCACGTGCACTGGGGGAGAGTTGGGAAAGCACTGACTCTGTCTGTCTCGCGGCAAGGGAAGAGGGGGTTTTGCGCGGTTTTACAATAAGAGAGAGGGGGAAACCTTCTAACCTCCATGCCATATTGTCCAAGTGGTACCAACATACAGAGAATATAACATACATTGAAGACAATTAAAAATAATAGATATATATATACTTATGCTAACTTAAGAATACTAAACAAACCAATTAAATATTCGTATTCAGCACAAAACAATATAAATTCAAATATTTTGAATTTTTTTTTAATTTAGTCTTTTATTATTAGATTCAAAACAATTGTTTTCTATTTTTCTGCAGTTAGTTAGTTTTCTGAGGTGAAAATATAGCTCTGAGGTCATTCCTAGATTGTACTTAACTTTGGGTTTATTGTGCTACCCTGTTATCTACTAGAACGGGGTGCCTATTCAGAGCGGCTTAAGCCTAAGCAACTCTAAAATCTTTTTCTCCAGGATAGCTACCATTACAATTCTTTTTTCTGAGGTTTCGTCCTGAAATATCCTCCTTCTCTTAACTCTTAAGCTCCAGAACTTCACACTCAGTTAATAGATGTTTGGCAGGCTCAAGAGCCTCACCACAAAGCCGGCCTCATGGGGTCTTCTCTGTAGATATTAATCTTTGCCAGATGTTTCCTGAAGTGGCCGCGTTCAGTAATATACGCAATCACCATCCTGATTCATGGAGTAATTTAGTCAGCCTAGGGTTGGGTCCCCTCACCAGAGATTTTTGTAAAGACTTGACTGTGAAACATCTGCCATTTGCTTTGGTGGTAATTTCTCATCAAGTTTAGTATTTCGGTCTTGACAGTAGCCAATAGCCAAGTCCAATGTCATATACTGGTTCAGGCCATATGAGGGGTCAATTGAACATTATTGAGACAAGCCAAAGCACACAAAGTTTAAAAAAACTCCCAAGTGAGTCTTGAGCTAAATTGGCAGGAGTCAAGTGCTTTAGGAGTAAAGGGATCGTACGCCCCATGCCCAGCCCCACTTTCAATAACAGAACTATCCGTGTACCAGACGATTTCTGTTGGCGGCGGGATTGTAGCTATCCTTAGTCTCCAGTCCTCCCTGGATTCAATGTCGACCAGTTAAGATCTGGAGAATGCAATATTTGAGTATGATATCTGGTACCATGTCAATGTTCTGCTGTTTAGTTAATTTTCAATAGCTTGTGAGTGATCAGATTCAAATCTGCTTCTCTTGACTTTGCCTACACTATTCAGTTTGTAAACTGTCTTCTTAGCCTCCCACGTAAGGTGAAGGTCAACTGGCAGTAAATTGAGAAACACTTTGAGTTGTGCTGTGAGTGTGCTTGAAAACGCACCCGTTATAATTAAGCTTGCTATTCTTTGGATATTAGCAAGCTTGTTACTCGTCGAGCTCTGACAAGCCTTGCTCCATCACACAAAAGCCCCATAGGAGATCTGTGGGCGAACGACTGCATCGTAGAGCCAGCGAGCCAATATGTGGCCTTATCCTCCACGTTAAACCAAGTCTGGACGCTAAAAGCGCCTACTTCGGTTAATAGTAGTAGAAAGATGATTGTTCAAAGTTAGCTTGTAATCTAGGGTTACTCCTAGATATTTAGATTTCTCGCAAAGATCCAATGGAACTCCGTTAAGTTTTAAACTCCTCAGAGCTCCGAGGTTCCTATTTCTCGTGAATGGCAAGATTATGGTTTTTCCAGGATTGACTGAAAGTCTTTCCCAGGTACACCATTTGCTTACAGTGCCAGTTTCAAGCGGTTATACATGATGCCCGGAAAAATATTACAAAATTTACCGGTGACCATCAAATCTATGTCGTCCGCATATCCCCAGAGGCGTATTTGAAGATTTGCCGCCCCTGGGCTAGACACAATTTGCCCCCCCCCCCCCAAATAGACTCGAGGCCGTTTCAGGGTGGGGTGGGGTAGGGGCGCGTGTTGGCGGCGAACATCAGACATACATACGTCTTCCTCTACCCCTCTTCCCCGGACCCGCCTATCAACAGAAGTACACAACTTCTGCCGCTCTCGCTCTATACATACATTCGTAACATAGTTAGATGACAGCCGTAACTTGATAATATTTTGTAAAGAACAGTACTTTGTACTTGACATTGACGCCCTTAATTTTCAAATATTCTCAAAATACCATTACATGCCTGGTAACTTCCAACTCCTTTGCCGCCCCCTAAATTCTGCCACCCTGGGCTACAGCCCCTATAGCCCCCCCCCCTAAATACGCCACTGCGATATCCCTGTATGAAGACACCGGTATAAGGTAATGATCTCTAAAAGGACATTAACTACTAAATTTCACAAAAGTGGGAAAACCCCACTCCATGGCCATCCCCTCACAGTCAGGACCTGCCTGGTCGTTTTGAGAAGTGAAGCACTAACCTGCCTGGACTGGAGCATAGAATCCACCCCCTTGCATAGTGTTGATGGAACTCCACTATGTATACTGCTTTCCAGTTGAGCAGTTCAAGTTTCTTGCCCAATATTAGCAGGGCCATAGCGTGGAACAGTTTTTATGGACAAAATAAGTTCCTTATTATCGATCCGTCAATACCCGTGGGTCAGATGAACCTCCCTCGTAGGGAATGGACACTGTTGAATCGCTGCCAAACTGTGGTTAGATGTAACTACTGGAAAAACAATTGCGTATTGACACTAAATCAGTCATGTGATTGCGAGGAGTCTATCCAAACAATGTATCACATACTTACAATGTGTTCCCTGCGCTCTTTTACAGAGGGATTAGCTAGCAAAGGTGAGGCAGGTCTTAAATGGCTTGATGGATTGGATTTAGCTTTGTGACAGGAGATCACTTTATATTATTTATTAATAAATTAAATTACTTTTGGATCTTATTCCAAATATACATTGTGTCTCGAAAGTAGTGCCAAACTTCGATAAATTGTTATATAGGTTAAAGAAAACGAATATCTAGAATATAATTTTTTTCCAAAAACGTTTCATTTAACAGACATTCGCCATTTTGCTTTTTCATAAAAGAATCTTTATCCCTAAGTCGGCTCAACTGATCTTCATGAAACTTGCTATGCATGTTAAAATAATAAAGACATTTTCAAGGAAAAATGCAACTTGATCAAATTTAATATCTCAAAATGCCAGCCATTTTATGTTTTTGGAAAAAATTACTTTATTTGGAGGCAAAGTTAGGACTATAAAGTCCTCTCTACCACTTAACCTCAGATAAATAAATACAATTTGAGATTTATTTATCTATTAAGATTTTTAACGGAAATTACAGGAAAACGGCAAACAATACAAACATTACTAAAGACACGGTTTTTTTAGATAATTTTATTAACAATCTGTTAGTATCAAACATGTTAGAATCAGTCAAAAAATAACCGAGACACATTGACATTTATGTTGAGAGGCAGAAAAAAGCTAAAAACAAATGGCTTTTTTTACTGACTCTCAACAGAAATGTCAATGTGTCTCAGTTATTTTTGGTCTGATTATATTTTTTGTAATACTGACAACTTGGTAATCAAATTATCTATAACCGCGTCCTAAATAATTTTGTATTTTTTTGCCGTTTTCCGCAGTTTTCATTTAAAAGTTTTAAATGGTCGCCATTTTCAAATATAAAATTTGATCAAGTTAATTTGTTGTATATAATATGTGAAGCCTTTTTTTCATATTACAAACGATGCTCAAAATTTCATCCTCTCATTTGATTGCTAAGGAAAAAACGGTTGGAAAGTGACTGGCGCACAGCAGCAAATTTGTTTTTGTCTTGAATAATTCCAGCTCCTTCAACTATTCCACCAACCTAGAATTTACAAAAATTCTAGTTTATAGGGCACTACTTAAGGTTAAAATTAATTTTTAATTTAATAACAACAAAAACATATGCAACTTTTTCCCCTTGCCTGCTAGGGGCATTTTCATTACAATAATGTCACAAATCACTTTATTGTAGTGTTTTGGATGAAAGTAATCAAAATACTGTAGATCCATGATGTATTGTTGTGATAGACTCACGCAGCACGAAACCATAGCTGTACACATTTAAGCGTAAGTGATTAATTACAAAAATACTCAAATCTCGGTTGTTTGTTCTCTGATTTCATACAATGTTACTTTTTCGGATTGCAAATAAAATTTGCAATAAAAATGTATTCTTTTAATTTTTTTTTATATTCCTAACCTTTTAAAAGTTTCAAAGTGCCGCCATTTTGAAAATGTTTTTTAATTTTTTTTTTTTTATTTCAGTAAGAAAATAATTTTACTAATGTGTATACCAAATTTAAACTCTATAGATTAAATAATTTTTGAAATAAAAAATAATTTGTAAAAAGTAAAAAATGGCTGCTCTACAGGTACTGGAGGTGATTTGTAATTTTTAAATAGGATATTATGTCTTGTTTTTTACCCAAACAGATCAAAACCTAAACAGATCCTCAGAGAGTTCAGGGACACCCTGTATATATATATATATATATATATATATATATATATATATATATTGATTAAACAACAAAAATGTTTTTTAAAGGTTATTGCTAGGAAGAAGCTCACTGATCGATCTTGGCCTCTATACTTAGAGCTTAATATATTGCCCCTTAGACATCTTTATGTATATAAGGTACTAGTTATTTTCTTTAAAAGATGTGGAAATATACCTGGTGTTGAAGGATTGTATAGAGAGAGATTAAGAAATAGAAAAAAATATGAGATTCCTAGACCTTTGCTGACATACTATAAAAAAACAAATGAATATATTGGTCCTAAACTTTTTAATTCATTGCCTGATAAAATTAAAGAAATTAAAAATTATGAAAAATTTAAAAGAGAGATTAGGAAATGGTTATTTGAAATAGATGATGTAGGATTATTGTTCTGATTATATTTTTAAATTTTTTGTTACATTATTATCTCAGCTTATGGTGGTATTGTGATTCAGTTGTAGCATATTCGTATTAAAATTCTATTGTTTGTTATCTTTTTGTGTTATATTGTCTATGGTACTTTCTGTTGCCCTTATCCATTTGTATTTGGAATTTGGTACTGTAATTGTAGTGAGTTTATCTTGTTAATATTGTTATGCTTTCTTGTTAATATTGTTGTTCTGATTAGATTTATATTCTTTTGTTATTGTTGAATTTTTTTTAATTTAGACACAGCCTGAAACTGTTATTTAAGAATGTAGTGTATATTATTTGAATTTGTTATTAATATTTATTATAATCTCGGAGAGATTTTTTTAGAAGAAAAATGCGGCAATAGCAGGAACTATAGTATATGATGGAGCCCCAAATCAGGCTTGCCTTTGGGGTCCTATTTGTTTCCTCTTTATATATTTGCTATGGAAATATTGATTTATGTAAAATTATTTATTTGTTATTGTGAAACAGGTTAAATGTAATGAAAATCTTTATTATTGTAATTTATGTAGAAACTTTTTTGGAGGAAATAAACATTATTATTATTATATATAAAATATACTAATACAAAATAGTTCTTTTTAAATTAATAAATGGTAGCTGACAACAAATCATACACAACAGTAGGCTTGTGGTAATTGTTAATTACAAAGGTCATTGCTCACTGGGATTAACGTTGTTGAGACTTGAGAACCTCTATATACTAGGTCAGGCTTAGTTATCTGGAATCACAGTAAAATTTTTAGTGTTGGAATTAGTGACTGAAAATCTTTCCACCATTATCAGTATCGTTGTCATTAACGTTACTTATAATAAAATACCAATATTCTACTTTTCCCATGTCATCAATATCAATAGATCCTGAGAAGTGAAATAAAAGAGAAACCTTTTCTATAAACTCTCCCAGTATATCACTATCTGATCAAACTATATTCTTAGGGGTAACAAAAGACAGTAGACTTGCATGTAAATAACATTAGTATCAAGATTAGTACAGGCATCTATGCTGTCAAACGCATAAAATAATTAATAGAAAAACATTTATTTAGTGGGGCAAAGTTAGGACCATTAGGTCCTATCTTACACTTAACCTCAATAGCAATCTTCTTTCTTTTCCATATCATACTAAAATAGGGAGGCACTCTAGAGGCGGCAAAAATGTTCAACCACACACTTGTGGAGTGTTACGTTCTTATAGTCTGGGTTATCACCCAGCGAACCCAAAGAGAGCACTGTTACTACAAAAGAAGGTAGTCAGGACACTTGCAGACCTAAATCCTCAGCGAAGCTGCTGACAAGCTAACCAGACCGGTGGCATACTTATTGGAATTACTCACACTGAATATCTTCTACCAAGCCATATTATATGAAGACAAACTATATCTGCACTCATGAGGACACCATAACTATCCTGCCTTTAAGTACATATTACCTCAACATAGAACAGCCCTCTTCCTTACCATCTCCGGTAACTGACAGGTAACTGGAGAACCTGCTTCAACAATACCATTATGAAAACCCATTGGAAGTGTTTTTAGAATCTGTTTCATATTATTACAACTATAGTAAAAAAATGTTAAACTTATTTTGACAATATTACTACTCTTTATGTTGGTGTAATGAAAATAAATAAATGATAAACTTTGATGACATCCTAATAAGCAAATTTCCTCATACTAAATTAAGTTTCCATTAAAAAAATAAAGTATTAGTACACACACAGTATAAAGATTTTAACATTTTATATTATTCACTGTGAAATAGACCACAATACAAAAGCAAAGATAAAAATAGCTATAAAGATGCTTTTGAGGCTGACTAGAGAAGCTAGAAATGTTAATTTATAGTACCAGAACACAAAAGTATAATGAAACTGTTTTTAAATCCAAAGCCAGATCCGAAGAAAAAAAGGGAAAACCAGGCTCTGTCTAATTCAAAATACTGGATACCATAGGCCTGCATGAGTTTGTATAAGAACTACACTATAACCACTAGTTGTAAAAAATTAAAAACAATATCAAAATTATCCATAAATATTTCTATGTTAAATAACCTATGTTGATTTCAAATGTTTACAATATTTTAATACAAAAATTACCACTGTTTCACACCCATGGCCTGATATTTAAAAATTACTAAATAAAAACTACTCATCAGAGAAAGGTAAAATTGTTATATAATATAAATATATTAACTGACGTCCAATTACAAAGTTTCAAAATGTTTTACAAGTACAAAAAAGTTAGCAATCAATTTAGTGAAGTAACTTTCAATAAATGCTTGCTGATGTTTTACCGTTTTATTTATTGTTGTTACAGGCGTAATAACTGCTGGACCGTGAAATTGCCGCCTGTCCTTACCAATCGGCCCTTGCAACTTGGCCAACTATAACGTACAAATTAAATGGTATTGAACTATCATTCAGAACTACTCACTCATTGCTCTATTGGGTGAACCATCCATAACAAACATAATCAATATATAGAACGATCATTCAGAACTGCTGACACGCTGCTCTAATGATCAACTTAAGCTAGGCTCTTGACAGTGTGTCTCGCATTAGTTTGGTTGATAAGATATGTATTATGGAAGAAATGGAAATCTTATTATTTTAATCATCTAGTACTTGAGTAATAGAAAACAAATACAAATTATAGACAGTAATAAGTCTAAATTAAGGAAAGTTGTAGCTGGTGTCCTCAGAGTTCAATATTGGGGACCTTCTTTTTGTTTTTATTTATAAATAATTTGCATTCTAGTATAAATCTAGTATAAATCCTGTACCTCAATTGTTTCCACTGATGATTAAACAAAGATGTATCAATTTTATATAAACAAATGACTTCATTGTTAGAAAATACTATATTATGGTTTCTTCGTAATAATGTAGGTGTAAATGACAATAAAACTGAAAGTATTATGTTCTTGTTAAACCCAAAACTCAAAAACCGTATTGAATTGAAATCTGTAAAACTGTTAGGTTTACATTTAGATAACGTAGTGTGACCATATCTTGTTTACTTGTAAGGAACTAGCTAGAGTACGGTATCTGTTAAGGAGATTGAAACAATGTGTCAGTTTTGAAATGCTTATAGCATCTTATTATGCATTTTTTCAACCACGCCTTCCCTATGGGGTTATACCATTGATTATACTACATAAAGTATAGTATATATGTATAGTATACATACATGTATAGTAAAATCAATGGTTATACTTTAGGGTGGTTCCTCTAACACTAAAAGGGCTTTTATTTGGTAGAAGACAGCTGTTAGTTTAATAGCAGGGATAGGGGCAAGAGAATCTTGTAAACATTATTTAAAAAATGCATAGAATCCTAACACTCCCTTCTTTGTACGTACTGGTAAATTTTATGTATGTGCAAGAAAATCAGTCTAAATTTGAAAGTAGTTCATCTGTTCATAGTATAATACCCGAATTAAGAATGACATAGAAAAGCTAACTCATCATCTTAGTGCCTCTGTTAAAACAAATAATTTTCTTTAACTAAATCCCACTTTCTATTAGATATCTTGAACAAACAAAATTTTTTTATATTGGTTTATCAGAATAGTTAAAAAGTACGTCCTTTTATGCTGTAGTTTTTAGAAACAGACAACAGAAAGTGACTGAGTAAGCTGTATTTAGGAACTTATTGTTTGCTTATATATTAGTAATTTTATTTACTTTAAGTCATAGTAATATTTAACTGACTGTTGTATTAATAATTAACTAACGTATACAATTAGCATTGTTTTTAGATACTATTTTAAAAAAATTTAATTTAGTTATAACATAACATGTATAACTATAGTTAGTTTTAGAATTTACATTCTTACATATGAGACGCCGACAAAAACATTGTTGGTATTTTAAGGCGAATATGAATGGTTATATGAGTGTAGAGTCTGGTTACTAACTGAGTTAAACTGTTCCTCAGAAAGGGAAATTTTTTAATTGCCCAACAGCCATTTTTAACTAAGGGACCTACAGTTTTAGGTGGAATCCGAACCACGTAGTGCTGGTCTGATTTTCAGCTAATTGACAAGCCTAATACTCAGTTATCTCCCCCACACAACATCCGCACAATGATTACTACCCAACATGGGACACCCCAGACTTCTCTAGTAGTGTCCACGCCGATAGCAATACAGATTTTGATTTTTTTAAAATTATTTTATAAGAAATATCAATAACGTACATATCAATATCAATGGAATAAGTATTGAACTATCATTCTGAGTACTCTGATTTTGCTCTATTAGGTATACCGTCTATAACTATAATTTTCGTAATCAATGTCGTCAGATTTCTGTATTGGCTAATTTCTTCTTCTTTTTTTTTTTTTAAAACCACCTGATTCTCCGCCCTAGAATAGCAGAGCGTCAGGTCCAGCCTCAACCCCCCCCCCCCCCCAGGGAGATAGAGACCAGCCCTGCTTCCATGCTCCCGCATGGCCGATCCAGCTTCCCTGCGAAGCCCTCTGTCTGGGGAGTAATACCTGAAACATAACGTTATTACATAGCCGGTTCGAAGTAAGGGCCCTGGCTCTCTTACTGCAAGAGGAAAAAAGCACTCATTAATCAATTGCATAGGCTTTGCTCAGCCTATGCTCTAGAGCAAGTGCGCAATCTATGGAGGATCGTCGTCCAGGACGGCTGCAGGGCTTGGGCGGAAGTCTTCAGGCCTATCCCTCCGTACTATTTCCGCAATGGCTGGTTTGTCGGATACAGCAGCAGCCTCGAAGAGCTTCAGAGACGTTGCAACCGCGTAGTCAGCCAGCGTCGATACTGGAAGGTCGTTTTGAATTGTTGTGTTCCGAACGAACCAAGGTTGTCGGGACATGTACCTAAGGAACTTATTCTGAACAGTCTGTAGCTTCTTCCCATTTGTTCGGCTGCAGAGAGCCCACCAAGCCGTGCAGGCGTACATCATGCAAGCCCTGACGGTCGCCAGAAAAATGGTCAGCTTAGCACCAACAGGCGGTTTCGACTTCCAGCCGATGAGAGGGTTGAGCATGCCCATTAGCTACTTTGCCTCAGGAAACTTCTTTGATGCGTGCTCGTTGAACCTAAGCCTGGAATCAAGAGTCACGCCAAGATATTTTACAGTACGCTTCCAGGCTATGGGTTGGCCGTCCAGGGTGACCGCCACTGGCTCAACCCGAGGCATCTCCCTTTTCTTCCTGAAACATTACTCTTATCGGTGTTTATGGCAATCCTCTACTTCTCAAGCCATGGGGAGAGTCACAAGTAGCCAGGGGGGACCTTGATAGAGTGCGTTCGGGATCAAATCTACAATTAAATTCAATTAAATTTAAACAATCTTTCGCTCTTTAGTACAGATAGACTGTGCTGTCTGCAGCACATTCGAGTAATCACCAGCATAGGCGTTGTTGTCTCATTCTCACTGGTGGTTCATTATATTGCCGATAGGTTACTCTAAAAGTGAAATAGTTCAAGCGTTAAATAAAAAGAAACATGTGCTATTTATATTATTTAAAAATATATTCAACATAGTATAAAACATCAAAATATTATAAGTAAAATTTGTCTTTTAGTTAGTTGAAAAATGTGAACTTGTGACCTAAACCAACAAACCAGTTTGCATGTAAACTGTTACAAAGTCGGTCAAAAAGCTTTAAATTACAATTATTATTAATCATCACTAAATCAATTCCTAGTGGGACTTTGAAGGCTTCCAGTTGACATAAGTGTTGTGTTTAGGTTCATCTATTTTGACAGCCGATTGAAGTTGTGATTACCGATTACCATCAACTTATCAAGAGGCTTTAGGGATACCCTTAAAACACATTGTGTTCCCCCAGTATCTGCCGCTCGATTCACCTCGGCAGTCGGAT
>JAQJVL010004578.1:0-25000 GCA_035578905.1 Stictocephala bisonia
CTGGGGAAACATAGGGCTATTTCAAGGGGTGTTAATATTATCTTTGTTACAATCTACCAACACCTGTCGTGTGATCTGTCACAGTACCAATCTGCCTGTGGACATATGCCTAATGTCAATGGTGTTAATAATATATTTGATACAATCTACCAACACCTGACGTGTGATCTGTCACAGTACCAATCTGCCTGTGGACATATGCCTAATGTCAATGGTGTTAATACTGTCTTTGATACAATCTACTAACACCTGACGTGTGATCTGTCACAGTAGCAATCTGCTTGTGGAAAAAGTGCTAATGTCAATTGTATAATTACCATTTCTCTATCTAGGTAATATATAAAAGTTTAGATGTTAATATAATTATAGCACGATAAAATATATAATTTTTACATATTATAAAATATATAACTTCTTTCCTTAGTTCCTTAATTTTTATTTATTTCAATTTGTTAGTATGAGTAATATAATTTTAGTCTTACCATAGTATCAATGATTTCAATAAATTAACAGCTTTTGAATAGATTATTTTTATTAGATTTTAGTTTTTTGATCATTCTTAAAATGAGTGAGCAATCGTCATCTAAATGACATATAATTACAAACTTGATTAATTACAATAGAAAATTGGAAAACAGCTGAAAATTTAATTCAAGAGAAATTGGTATAAAGCTCATATTTATTATGGTTGAAATTAAATGTAAAATATCTGATAATTATTAACTTATATTCAAAATTAACAAACAACCAAAATAAAATTTATTCAAACAAATGTTAATTAATTGAAATCATTGTTATTACGGTGAAGACGGAAATTACATACTCAAACTAAACTTTTAAAGGAATAACAATTAAGGAATTAAAATATGTCATTATTCAAGTATTTATGAACTGATTTTTACAAATGAGGTGTCATTACATTTCGAATTACATTTTCTAAACAATTGTTATTGTAGTTGCGTTTTGTAATATAGACATTTTTCGAAATATAGCCTACGGTATTGAATATTTCTAAATGCTGCCTTTTTGAAACGGCTGGAGATATTTTAGTAATTTCATTTATTACTATTGCCACTAATTAACTAAATGAGACTGTAATTTTCAAATAATTTGCTCAATCAATTTTGGACTTTGAAAAATGTTGATGAAAAACAACCAACACACAGACAGAAAAAGAAACATAGTAGGGGACATGTTTACACAAATGTTGTGCTTTTTTGTGTCTACTATCACCCTCAGAAGTTGTGCCCATCTCTCCCGAATCACCTTGTTTATCAAATTGCCCTGTTAATAAGGTATGGTTCACCTTATTAGTAAGACAGACCAAAATCATATACCCTCCCAATTTACAAAATATTTTAATCCACATGCAAAAATCTAATAAATGTTTGTCTTAAAAAGAAATAAAATTTATGAAATAATTCTTATGTTATATTTATTTCACGTAACACTTGTCTTTCAGGAATGCAATGAATGTATAGAACTATTAATCATAAACTTGTCACAATACCAATAATACCTGACACGTAATCTGAATGTCCTTCAGACAGTGTGAGGAGGTTAGAGAACAGAATGTCATGTTAGATATAAGAAGTAAGTAAATTATCACCGGTAAAGGCAGAAATATATAACAGTAAAAATAATAATGGTATTATAATGGTATTCTTTTACTCATAACTTCAATATTGACTATATTACATCAATGGTAAAAAAATAAAAATCTATAATTCACGATTTCTACTGGCATTCCAGTATATTTAGACAGAACACCTAATGTTGGGAATGTCTTATGTGTTTGTTATGTACGAGTCCGAACCACCTAGTATTTTTATGACTGTTAAGTCTATGTCAATAAGGATATAGCTTAAAATTGTTATGAACGAGTTTTATCATTTCCTATCAGATACTGTATCCATCGTCTAATAATAAGTAAACTATTTTAACTGTTACAAAATTGTGCTACTTCGGACCAAAACAGGTTTTAAAAGAAAGCCTTTTTTTTAAATATATCAAGATCTTCGTTCCATTAAAACATATTCATAAATGAAACTACAGTTTTAACAGTCATTACATTTTTTACTAGAACATCTTTATACTTCGGATCAAAAGACTTTTTTGAGAGCAAGCATAATGTCCGTCCTGTCCTGCTGCACAGTTTCATAAAATATCTCCATGACAATAAACAAAGAAATATTTTAATCTAGGAGAACTGTAAATAATTGTTGCAATTCGTTTCAAATGTGGTTATCAAAGAAAGCATAATATTTCAAGGGCTACTATCCAGGTTGACTAAGCCTTCGAGCTACAGGCTCAACCTTCTAAAACATAGAAGATATTCCACCAGATCGTCATATACTAGAATAAAATGTTATTACAATGTTTTGTAAATATGCCAATTTTCAATTTGTATTGCTACGGTCAATGGTTTTTTTCAGGGAAAATATATCTTAATTAAAAATGAATAGTCTTAACAAACAATAAACTAGAAATAGGGATTATTTTTTGTTACTCTTGTGAACTTTAACTATCCACTAATACTTTTACACTATTTCTGATTGTTAGGCACCAATAAAAGGTTGTGCCATTAAGTGTGTGTCATTAGTTACTAAAGTATAAAAAAAATGATACACACTAAATAAATAAATAAATTCTTTATTGCATGAATACAATTAACAATTGTGTTGCAAAGGTCAAAATTTCTTTTAGTCTAAAACACTCACACACAATCGGACACATTCATACTTACATCTTGCACATGCATCATACATTCACACACTTGACACCAGAATTGCATGATAGGGTGTTTACTGATTGTCCCAGCGGCTTTGAAAGAATTCTTCAACTGAATAAAAAGCACTTTCCACCAAAAGGTATTTTAAACGTCTTTTGAACAAATTCAGGTTTTGATTTATAATTTGTTCAGGGAGCAAATTGATTATGTTTACACCCACTTGTGATGGCAGACGCTTGAAAGCTACCCTTCTATGCCTCTGCGTTCTGTAATTATTCCTCCCTCTAGTTTCATAAGAGTAAACATCCCTGCCGCGCGTCAAAGTGCACTTTGACTTGCAGTACAGAGTGACCTCCAATATATAGAGGCAGGGTAGGGTCAATAATCTAAGCCCCCTAAACGCTTCTCGACACGACTCTCTGACGTTTAATTTTAAAATAGTTCTGACAGCTCTTTTTTGAAGTCTAAATACCCTTTCCAGCTTGTATTTAGAACAACTACCCCAAAGTCTTATACCATAGGCTAAGTGGGTATGGATCAAGCCATAATATGCAAGTTTTAAGACTCCCAGGGAGCAGAATTGTGCCAGGAAGTGTATTCTAATTAGTGTATTCTAATTTGTACACTAATTAGAATATGTACAAAATTGATATATGATAAATAGAGAAAATATACAGAAATAGTTTACGTTTGGAATTTATTTTTATAGAGGATTATTTTCAACCCTAATGAGTCAAATATATCTAACCATATTCATTCGCTACAAGATATACGAGGGGAAGCTTTACCGTCGTGGATGTTCAGTGTTTACAGACTTGTCTGCAATGCTTTGTGCTCTAATTCACTTGGCCCTAATCTCAGCTTGTTTTAGCAACGTCTTACCAACTGTTGTAAGTGACTTCACTTTAAATTCAGGTTGTTTTTTAAGTATTATATAAACTTGTATTGCAAAATAATTCTTTGAAATATAAATAAGCCTAAGTTTTATTTTAAAACTTTTCAGTGAAGAATGGTAATTTTTCCATTTGATTCATATCAGTTAGTAGAAATTTATTGATATTTTGGTAGCGGTTTGGTTAAAGGTTAACCTTAAATCCAAGACAAAGTTAATTTGGCTTCTAGTATATTTGTAAATCAGTCATCTAGTACTTCAATATATTTAAGTGTAGGTGTTTGTTTTAAAAGTGTTTAGAGTATGATATATTTAGAATCAACTACTCGATAGGTGAGTGAGGGCTTTACGTAAGCTAGCTTGCTTTTGCTTTTAAATGTTGCTATTTATTGATCGATTTACGACTCTAATGTTATGAGGGTCAGTTCAGGATTAATTAATAATGGATAGTTACAACGATTGGTGAACACATAATTTGTTTCATACACCATGTGTTTCATATAAATACTGAGGCTGTACAGTCTAGACATGACTCTTAATATTTAGAGTATGACAAACGGTTATAAAATTATTACTTATTTTTCAGTATACAATCTGATACAATACATTAAAAAGTGATGATCTTTTACGTCGGTAACCTGGCAATCTCTTTGAGGGATCGGAAATGTTAAGAAACAATTGCATGTGATTCTTATTAGATTCTTGCAGTGACTTGTACTGTTCATACAAAGTTATCAACGTTCCATGTAAATAATTTGTGGTACGTAAAGTTCTGTGTTAACCTAAAGTAAAAGATTTCCAATCACTTACATCACACGAGACTAGTTCCTTATATTCCACATTCAAGTCCTCCCCCCCCCCCCCTAACTAGCAACTCGTGAACTTCCAGATCGGAATCTTTCTTTCTTCCACAACCTCACTTCCTCCAGGCTCCTACCATTCCTTGACCCATTTCCATCCGTTTCCTCACATTTTCATTTCAGATATGTGCTACTCCACAATATTAATGTCTAAACATTAATTTGTAACTCACTCAACCACACGTTAACTCTCCTTGTGTTTTAGTGTCTATGTTACATTATTTCTTTAGTATAGGCCGTTAAAATACATTTTCATGCATAAGACATAATTTTATAATGGCTATAAACTTACAACGTAGCATAAAATGTATGTCTATAAATTATATATATATATACATATATATATAAATTATATAATATATATATATATATATATATATATATATATATACATATATATATAATAAACAATAAATTGTGGCCATAAATGTAACTGATGAGAAAATAACTACTAATGGCATTGCCAACTCAATGTAAGACCTTGTTAGATCTTAAATTGATCTTGTTACATGTTCTCTGAAAGTAAGTCACAGAGTTAAGAAGAGGTTTCAATTGTTCCAGAAACTGAATTCTTAATCTTTCATTTCCTCGGTGCTCTTCGTGTTGTAATGAACTGTGTGCAGAACCCATAAGTCACGAAGCTATCCGTTGTCTTTTTTTACCGTATTTCTCTTATAATTATTTCCTAACGAGCATAAGCTTGCTTCTCAATTACTTATTATTAATATATTGGCTATATTATCCTTCGCAGGTCTAGTTTTGCCAGTTCAAAGACTGTGACATGCACTTTATTCTATGTTAGAATAGAATAGAATGTATTTTATTTTTTGAAAGAAAGAAAGATACATTGAGTCTTATTTCTAGAATTGTTATAGAAGTATAACCATAGTATACATAATCATTATAATAGCTACTTTTAATAAACTACATATTAACTAAATACAACCAGTTTTACATTCTTCTTTTTGATTAAACATAAAAATATATGGCTACTTTATTTATCATTATTATTACTATTATTAATATCATTCCTTCTACAACAAAATGGCTACACTAATCCTCAGTGGAACCAAAAATTTTGTTTCCCTGAGATAAAGAAATTGTTCAAAAAATCTAGGGCCTCGTAAGAGGCAGAGCCTGTATTGAGGTTCCTTCAACATTATTTTAATATTATTCTATTGAGCGCAAGAAAGTTTGTATTTTTAGGTATCTTAAGCCCGCAAATACATACTGTATATTTCAATTATTAATATCAAATTATTATTTAAAACAAGTTATTATTAGTTCTGTTATTTTCTACATTTGTATATTAGTCAAAAAATCAATGCACTCGTGATTTAAAAGCCAACATTTCAATTTCTTTTCAATGTTTTTTTTTTTATGCATTCAATCATTTTTGCTATCTTTCAATGTTTTTGGGATTAAATTAAATATTTTTGGTGCCAAGAAACAGTAGCTTTTAGTAAAAAATGTTAAATTAGGCTTAGGAACCAAAATACATTCCTTCCTCCTCAATTTATTTTTGTAAACATTTCTACTTTCCGGTATATTGCCACTTATTATAAAAAATTTCATAACTTTGTGAATATACATATATTTTAAAGGAAGTACGATCTAAGCTTATGAACAAAGGGTGTGATGGTTCCATTCTGCCTTTATTCTTTACTATTCGAATGAATTTCTTTTGCTGAACTAACGAGGACTTCAGATTGGTTTCAAAAGCCCCGCCCCAACAAAATATTCCGTAATCTAATCTGCTATGTACTAGTGAATAGTATAACATTTTTAGAATTGTCTGTGCATATACTTTAAAAAAAATAAAATATTCTAAGTATGCTATTCATATTTTTGTTCAGTTGTTCTATTTGCTTTTTCCAATTTAGTTCTTGATCTAGAATCAAATCTAAATTGGTCGGTAGCGTAGTTGGTTCAATCCCAGTTTCATGTGCTAAAGGTTGTCAGTTCGATCCCAATCAGAGTCATAATACATTTTGAGAAGGATCAGCTGATAACCACCGGCTGTTCATTTGTCATTGGGCTATTAATTAATGACACTTTCTAAGGAATAGTTGGCCTTAGTTTGTAACAATGACTACATTCGCTCATCAACACTGATTCGAAATCCATATTCGCCCATATCTTGACGATCGGCGTCTTATGAATAAATAAATAAATATTTTAAACTGTCAGTTTGCTTAACAACAGCACAATGTGCAAGACACTGAGTGTCCTTGCAAATACAATGTACACACTTGCAAATAATGTCATTGTTGAGATGTATCTCATTTCTTAAGCTAAAATTAATATAACTAGTTTTTTCTGGACTTATTATCAAATTATTTTTCGCAAACCACCACTGAATTGCATTCAGATTTACATTTATTCATACATTATTCATTGCTCTCTCAACATCCGCCCAACAATCTTGGATGTGTTTCAGTTCACAAAAGCATATAATATTTTATTTGTTTGAAGTTAAACAAATATTTTGTCAAACAAATTTTTGTATTGCAATATTAAAATTAAAATGCTATTTTCCATTGAAAGGAAACACGACATGGAAAAAATAATGTTCCAGGAACAAAGTATTCTCAGGTTTATGAAATTAAATATGTTTCACAAAAGATCTTAACTATGCAAACTAATCCTCATTAAACTTCTCATATTATTTATGTATGCGTATTTAAAAGAGTCTTAACTTGATGATACATTGAAACACATATATTATTCAATTTCAAATATAATATAAGAAAATAAATATTCAAAATAGACTTTAGTTTACCCTTTTTATCAAAAATATTAACTGGACATTCAAATGTTAACGGGATTAAGGCAAACGTCATTTATCAGACTATAATTAGTATCATTTAAATAATATATATACTTGAAGTTGTCAATTACTTTTATTTTTCTGATTAATTTCACATCGTATCAAAACTGATGTAAATGTCAACGCTGTAAATATCGTGTGAGTGACATGAAAGTGTTTGAAACAATTTATAATATTGTTTCAACCTCTAAACGTGCCTCGTTACTCAGTTACCTTGTCTGACGTTTACCTGATGATTGATTCAATTTGCGAGTATTCTAATTGTATTAATAATTTACAACAATATAATTATGCAACATTAAATTAGTTAAATCGCACATTCCACTCTCGCTGAACAGTTACTTTGATACTAGAATAGATCTAATAACTAAACAAGTAATTTTAGTCACTGATGACTATCTACAACTGTCACAGTAAACATGATTTGCCATTTAATACTAAGCAATCAATCATTAGAAACAATTTCAGAAATAAAAAAAATAACTATTAATTTTATTGTTTCATTATAGTTATAGCCAATCTTTAAAGAGTTTACAATTATAGTTACAAAATATATGTGTTATGTAATCGTTATTTACTGCCATGTGTATTTACTGGTCCTATGGTTGAGCGTCGAGCGTCGTTAATATCGTTTATTTAGATTTTCATAAGGAGTTCGACAAACTTCCCGCCATGTATTTTTAAAGAAACTCCCTTCCTTTGGATTCTCCCCCGACCTTATTCATTGGATAAAATCTTACCTATGAAATAGGGCGTTAAAGTATTATTTGGTGGTGCGTATTAAGAGAAATGTATTGCCAGTTCAGGAGTACCACGAGGGTCGAACTTGGGACCTTTTCTTTTTATTTGTATCTATTCATGACGTTACACATTTCCTAAACCATCTAGTTCAGCTCTATCCCGACGTCATCAAAATGTCTATGCAGATCACTGAAATAAGAGACTATCTGACTCTTCAATGTTGTATCGCTTCGGCTCTGAGGTATATGGTGTGAGGTATATTCTTGACTGTTTGACTAAACTCACACTCAGCCAGTTAAGCCCCATTTATCATATTTGGGCCTCAAGGCTGTTGGACACTTGAGAGGGCCATGGACAATGGTCGATGGAAATATTAGGCGGCTATTAGGTGGAAATATTAAAGAAAATAAAAATAAAAAAAGTATAGTCCAAGATGAGAAACTGTTGTGTTATTTTATGTTAAAGTGGTATCACATATATGAGTTGGTATATTTTTGAGCAATTAAAATTAATTAAATTTTAAATATGGCATCCAACTACTCAGGCCATATAACTATAAAATACCATATAATTTTTACAAATTTGTTTAAGGACAATTTAATTTTGCAAGAATAAAACAATAAAGTCAATTGATTATCAAAATAATTAACTACCTAACTCACAATCAACTCTAAGTTTTCAATAAACAGCTTACCCAGAAACATCAGCTCTTCAAATTAAATTATTACATTCGTTGACTATTAAACGAGTCTCCCTCCACATATAAGATCTACATATCATGGACATTGTTTAATGAAACGTATCACTTCCTATCCTTCACTTTAGCATGCATAAAATTGGGTTTTCATTAAGAGTTATTCAATACAAGACTAAATGTCATTTTTAAACTAGATTCTGTAAAAATACCATTAAACTAGTAATCTTGTTTGGTTTCTAAAAACATATTTTCAAAGACACATGTTTGGGTTACATTATACTATATTAAATTAGAAGCAATTTACCCTCATCTCTTTTCTAGCCTTATCGAGATAGCAAAGAACCAGCTGTGTTAGATTTTCTGTTGTTCATAAAACCCTTGTATATATCCCATTCGTGGCTCCATTTTTGTATGCATTCTTTTTTGAAACCACTAAGGATACACACTTTAGCATAGGAAAGGACAAAGCTAGTGAAACGATCATAATTCTTTATTAAAGGTAGAATGAACCTAATGCCATATTTAAGCCTTGATTAAAAGGCCTCCCAGCCAGCTTTGTTAAAGTCTATCTAGGCCAGGAACGAATTGGACAATGGGAACTTGAATTCCTACAGATATCAGATGAGGTCTGTGTTTGGAATGGGAGAAGGCGCCAATAAAACTCCTTCTAATACTTAGGGGTCTTAGAGATCGTTCACATGAGGAGAAGCACAAGTCCAGGAATACTCCGAAGCCAACGAGCTGAAAAGTTTATATCTTTAGAGCATCAAACACAAGAAATAAGTTGATGGTCCCCAACATACAGGGCAGGGTGTTCGAAATCTGGAAGTATTGCTTCTGACCATAAGGTATTAGGTAGTTTGTACTCATTCATTAAAGTAGTGTCAGACACTTTTATTGCCAGTATGAAAATATTGTCATCACAACTTTAGTTTAAATCTCATCAAGGCCAAGCTTCATGTACAAGCTACACAATAAGCTCTACGTCAGATAGCCTCCACCAGTAACATACACAGAAATATTACCTCTTGCACTACATTCTAGTTCTTCAGCGTGTGTTTCTTGGAGTGCAAGGATATCAACACTGTTTTCCTCAAACACTCACACTTGGACACTCAACACTCAGACTCCTGACATTCAGTATGGCAGTGGCATTCATGCAGAGTAGACGTGTGCAGTGCTGGCTCCTGGAAATGTTTAGTGATTTTTGTTTATGTGTACTGATATATGTAAGTTTTTTAGTTTATTTTAGACTTTATTTACGTATAATAATTTATCTTTACTTCCCAGCAACAGTTATTAATTGTAACAGTGCTTCTAATATGGCAAAGTGTGGTGTATGTGCAAAAAACATAACCTCAAAACAGTTGAGGTTAGAATGTGGAGACTATAAGGAGGAGTTCCATGGAAATTGCTGTAGAATGAGTAAAGAAGATATTGAATATCTCAGTAATTCTGGTGTTTTATGGAGATGTGATCCCTGCTCTTCCAATTGGAGAAAAAGTATGACATTGGAATCAAAATGTACAGAAGGTAAGGTCACATTGAATGAAATAATGCATGCCATTAATGAGATAAGAAATGATAATAAATGTAGAGAAAAATCCTTTAATATCTCATATGAGAGTTTAAATGAAAAGCTAGACAAAAACAATGCCTTAATTAAAAACCAATCTGAAAGACTAGAAGTATATATAAAAATAATTTAGCAACTTAGAAATGAGAATGTTATTTTAAAGAAAATGGTTAAGGAGCTGGAAGAGAAAGTAGAGGATGGTGAGCAATACTCACGCAGCAATTGCCTAGAAATTCAAGGAATTCCGTACAAAAAAGAAGAAAGCGTGGTAGAAGTGGTGCAGAAAGTAGGCAAGGCTATAGGCATGGAAATATTGCCCACCATGATAGATGCTTGTCATAGACTCGGCAGAGGAAGCGATGGTCGTCCCCCTGGAATCATTGTAAAAATGGTCAGACGTATGGACAAGGAAGAAATTCTGAGGAAAAGACGTGACAAAGATAAACTATCGACGGTGCATATGGATCTTCCGATGGACCAAACAGTCTACCTTAACGAGTCACTGTCACCTGCCCGAAGAAAACTTCTAGCAGCAGCTCGACGAGTAAAAGTGAAAAAAAACTATAAGTATATTTGGCACAGAAACGACAAAATATTCTTAAGAAAGGATGACGGGGATTCAGTTTTATCAATTACCTGTGATGCTGATCTTGGGAAGCTATAAGTTTATTTGTGTACTGGTAAGTAAATTGCATTTGTTTGAGTCATATAGACGTATAATTAGGTCATTGTTCACTTTGAGTTGTTTTATTAGTAATAAATGTAATAATATTATTGTTGTAAGGATGTACTATATAGATTTTGCACTAAATGATGGAGATTTTATATATCTATTGTATGTCTTTGTGTGTATGTATGTATGGTGGTTCAGGCATGTTGTTTTAGGGTCAATTTCTATGTATTTTATCTAAATAATAATATAAATGTACAGTGATAGTAATGTATTACTTGAGTTAAAGAGTAGCAAAAATATAAGCATAATACACCAAAACATCAGGAGCAATTTTGATATATTTTTAGCTGAACTTGGGTCTTGGAAAAAATATCCTGATATTATAATATTGACAGAGATCTGGATTGAAAATGAGGAATCATATTTATATACTGTGCCAAATTACATATCCATATTTAACTGTAACAATAAATATAGGGCAGGTGGGGTTGTGATATTTATTAGAAGTGATATTGCTGTGATTAGTTATGATGTATGTGATTTACAAGCAGCGGACAGTATTGGGGTGAAACTATATATTAATTCAGTTAATATATCCATTTTGGCTATTTATAGACATCACCGATTTCCATTCGAAGAATTTATAGATGAATTGCAAAGATATATCATTAAATCCGATAATTACATTAATAATAAGCAACTATTTTTAAATGGAGATGTTAACCTCAATTTATTGCTTGATAATCCTGCTGTAGATAATTACAAGACACTACTGGCAGGTTGTGGCTTAGAATCTGTAATTAACGTGCCTACAAGAATCACTACAAAATCCCAAAGTTGTATTGATAATATATTTGCAAAATTAGTAAATAAAACTGTAATTACTTACGGGGCAGCCCGTATTGATGCCCGAATAACGGACCACTGTATGACAGCGTTGCGGTTGCGTAGAGTTACAACAATCGAGGCTAGTCAGCTGATCGGTGAGGCCCCTGTTGGGGGCGCAAGCCGACCTGTCGCACATCGTATAAATTATGCAACGCTTAATCGTCTGCTAGATACTGAAAGTTGGGTGTCTGTCTATAATTGTAAGGACGCTTCTAAATCCTTTGATATGTTCAGTGAACTATTAGAAAACTTTATTTGTAGAAGCCAAATATTTCACAATAAGGCAAGTAATTAAAGGATAAGGCCATGGATCACTAATTTAATGGTTAAAAAATTAATCGCCGAAATAAGTTACTACAATTAATGAAAAAGGAACCAAACAACGATCAATTGAAGAAAGATTTCAGGGAATATAGAAATACACTACAAACTGAAATAAGAAATTGTAAAACAGAATATTACGCTAATAAATTTAATAACTGCAGAGGGGATTCCAAAAAATCTTGGGCAATATTAAATGAAATAACGAATCAAAAAGCTAGAGGGGATACTCATATTGTGACAGTTTTTGATAATGGCGTGGAGATAAAAGAGGATAAAGAGAAAGCAAATGTATTCAACAAAGTCTTTTTATCTGTCGCAGAGAAGCTACATATTGCTACAGAAATTCCACATAATTTTTCCCAATTACCTTATAGGAATAAATTTAAAGTTAACACAGAGATGTCATCAATGTTTCTGTCTCATGTTACAAAAGAAGTTGAGAAAATTATTAAGTCATTAAAAAATAATAAGTCTCCAGGAATAGATCATGTGAGTTCTTCGGTGATTAAGAATATTTTCCCAAAAATTTCTGATGCTTTTACATTTATTATCAATTGAAGTTTTAGTACAGGTGTGTTTCCAAATAGAATGAAAGAGGTATTAGTTATCCCAATCTATAAAAACAACTCAAAGGAGTTGTGCAATAGTTATAGACCCATATCACTGTTATCATGCTTTTCAAAGTTTGTAGAAAAATTAATGAAGGTAAGACTCATGAAGTATTTAGAAAGAACCAGTTTTTTTTAGTGCAAATCAATTTGGATTTAGGTTTAATATGAACACTGAGATAACTTTGACTAATTTTTTGAAAAATGTTTCGGAGGGAATTAATGAAGGGAAAAAGTAACTGGACTCTTGATATAAAAAAGGCTTTTGATACAGTAGATCATAAAATCCTTTTAAATAAGTTGCATTCATGTGGGGTGCGGGGAATCGTTTTGGATTGGTTTGAAAGTTATCTCACCAACAGAATTCAGTGTGTTAAAATTAAAAACGTATTCAGTGAAAAAGGTAGATTAATGTTTGGAGTACCACAAGGTTCGGTGTTGGGGCCAATATTATTTCTGATATTTATTAATGATTTATGTAATGGTCGATTTAAAGGAAAAGTAACATGCTTTGCAGATGGCACTGCCTTCTGTTATGTCGCTGATACATGGGATGAGGTACAGCGATATATTAATGAAGATCTTGAGGCATTACGTTGGTGGTTTGGATATAATAAAATGTTTTTAAGTCCAGAAAAAACTGCTTTTATTAATTTCAGCCTTAGAAGTTAAGTTATTTTCAATGAACCTGTAAAATATAAATGTATAGATTGTTTAACTAATATGAGGTATTGTGAAAAGGAGTGTGTAACATAATCTGTACAGATTCAGTTAAATATTTGGGGATACATCTAGATAGGGAGTTGAACTGGAAGTTATATATCAGTATATTAAGTAAGAAGATAAATTCTGTATTGAGACTGTTATTCCTTTTGAGACCTCTTGCTCCAGTTTCTGTGTTGAGATCAGTTTATTTTTCCCTTGTTTACTCTAGGCTTGTGAATGGTATTTTGTGTTGGGGAGGTACATATTTGAGCAATCTTAGAACTATTATTATGAATCAAAAACGAATTGTAAGAACTATACTAAACAAACATATGCTAGAACCATCATGGCCACTTTTTAAAGAATTAAAAATATTGCCACTACTGGTATATTTACGTGTATAAGGTTTTGAGGGCATTTTATGAGAAACAGTGGAAACATATATGTTTGATGAAAATCATTATAAAAATAAGTTAAGGTCAAAAAGTAATCTATTGGTCCCAAAACCAAATGTGACATATTTTATGAAAACTATTGAATATCTGGGGCCGAAAATGTTTAATACTTTACCAATGCATATAAGGATGGCAAATAATATAAACAAATTTAAAAAAATGGTTTGTGTTTGGTTATTTAAATTAGAGAATATAGAACCACTTTTAAATTTTTAAATAACTTACAGAAATTAAGTAAGAGTAAGAATTAAAGATCATGTCTTAATGGGTTAGTTGGGAGTTAAAATATAATTGTGTACCAGCATGCGAGTGGGTGTATGTGTTTGTGCGTGTGTACTTGTATCCACAGAGGGGTGTGTGTATATGTGTGAAAAAAATGTGTCAGCGTAAATATTATATCCATTTCTTGTATTATTGTTCGTGAGAGGTGTTGATATACTTGTGTTAGTTGTACATAAGTGTAATTGTAAATATTCATTGTGTGTATGCGTGGTTGTTAATGAAGGCCTGTAGTAAATGAGATGTTATGAGTGTATGTGTGTGTATGGTTTAAGCGTAACTTTATGTATGTAATTGTATGCATGTATGGTTGTTTATGGAGGTCTGTCATAAATGTGATGTGTAATGTGTGTGAGAGCATATGCGCATGTATGGTTCAAGCGTAAATTTATGTATTAATTGTGTCTATGTACGTTGTTATAAAGGTACTGATTATAAATATAAGTACAAGAGGATAGTTCATTGTATGCTAGTTAAATTTACATAATGGAGTTTAAAAAATTTGTTATTTTATTTGGAAGTGGAGACTACTGTAACAAGGAATCCGGTGTAGGGAAGAGAACTGATGGTGTCGCTGTGGCTTGGTGGTGGCGGTAATGAGTGATTGTGCCGATGAATGTAGTTTTGAATAAATGTTATGAATATCTGTTAGTTTGTTTGAATAGTCGAAATATTTTAAGTTTAAAAAGTTTAAATATAATGTTCACATTTTTTGACTTTATATGTTTTACTTCGTACATTGCAATTTCTATTTTGTATTTCCTTGTAAATTGTTATTTATATTTGAAAATGTCTTATTATGTATGATGAGTTAGTGGTAGAGAGGGCTTTGCAGCCCTAACTTCGCCTCTTGAATATAAATAAAAAGACGTTTTTCATTTCATTTCATTTTCATTATACTGTAATTTAAATACATTTTGTTCATTTCTTTATCTGTGATTTTTATGTATTTATCAGTGCACAACATTTTTTCATTTATAAATGTGTTTGCTATGTAAAATTGTACTTTAAGAGCCAACAAACTTTATTCATCAAAGAGAAGAAATATATGAGAAACAGACTGCCATAGTACCTCTTTTTTATTAAAAGTAAATTTATGCCTCTAATCAGGCTTTGCCTGAGAGGACCTATTTATTTCTATATATTTATCCACATAATTAAGTATTTAAACTATTAAAGTAACAATAAAAATACAATGTGTAGATTCTCATGATCAGTATCACGGAATCAAAAGTATTTTAAAATTTTTTTTTTTTTTAAAAAAAAAAAAAAATTTTTTTTAAAAATTTTTTTTTTTTTTTAAAAAAGGTTTAAACTTTTTTTAAAAAAACCCCTTTTAAAAAAATTTTTTTTGGGGGGTTTTTTTCCAAAATTTCCATTTTTTTTAAAAAAATTTTTTTTTTTTTTTTAAAAAAAAAAAAATTTCCTTTTTAAAAAAGGGGGGGGGGGGGGGGGTTTTTTTTTTAAAAACCAAAAAAAATTTTAAAAAAAATTTTTAAGGGGGGGGAAAAAAAAAATTTTTTTTTTTTAAAAAATTTTTAAAAAAAAAAAGTTTAAAAAATTTTTTTTTAATTTTTTTTTCCTTAAAATTGTATTTTTTAAAAAAAAAATTTTAAATTTTTTGGGGGGGGGTTTCCCCCCTTTTTTTCCCCAAAAAAAAAATTTTTTTTTTTTAAAAAAATTTTTAATTTTTAAAAAAATTTTTTTTTTTTAAAAAAATTTTTTAAAATTTCCGAAAAAATTTTTTTTTAAAAAAAGGGGTTTTTTAAAAAAAAAAAGGGGCCCCTTTTTTAAAAAAATTTTTTTTAAAAAAAACCGGAAGAAAAAAAAAAATTTTTTTTAAAAAAAACCCCAAAAAAAATTTTTAAATTTTTTTTTTTAAAAAAATTTTAAAATTCCAAAAAAAAAAAAAAAAAAACCCCCCCCAAAAATTGGGAAAAATTTTTTTCCCCCTTTTGGGTTTTTTTTTTTTTTTTTTTTTTTTAAAAAAATTTAATTTTTTTAATTTTTTAAAAAAAATTTTTTTTTTTTTTTTTTTTTTTAAAAAAAAAAAAAAATTTTTTTTTTAAAATTTTTTCCCCTTTTAAATTTTTTTTTTTTTAAAAACCCAAAAAAATTTTTTTTGGTTTTTTTTGGGGGAAAAAAAAATTTTTTTACCCCTTTTTTTTTGGGGGGGGCCCCCTTTGGGGGGAAATTTTTTTTCCCCCCAAAAAAAAATTTTTAAAAACATTTTTCCCCCCCCCCCCCCCCAAAAACCCCAAAACCGGAAATTTTTTTAAACCCCCAAACCAAATTTAATTTAAAAAAAATTTTTTTTTTAAAAAAAATTTTTTCCCAAAAAAAAAGGGGGGGGGAAAAAAAAAAATTTTTTTTCCCTTTTTTTTTTTTTAAACCCCCCCAAAAATTTTTTTTTTGGGGGGGGTTTTCCCAAACCAAGCCGGCCCAAAAAAAAAATTTTTAAATTAAAAAGGGCCGGAAGGGGAAAAATTTAAAAAAAAACCCCCAAAAAAGGGGGTTTTTTTTTAAAAAACCCCAAAAACCCAAATTACCCCCAAAAAATTTAAAAAAACTTTTTAAAAAAATTTTTAAACCTTGGGTTCCCTTTTCCTTGGGAACAAAACCCACCCCCCCTTTTTCCCCCGGGAAACCCAAAAAATGGGCCCTTTTTTTTCCAAAAAAAAAATTTTTAAAAATTTTTTAAAAAAAAATTTTTTTTTTAAATTGGAAAAAATTTTAAAAAAATTTTCGGTTTTTAAAATTTTTTTAAAAAATTTTAAAAAAAAAAATTTTTTAAAAAAAACCCCAAAAAAAAAAAAAAAAAAAAAATTTAAAGGGGAAAAAAAAAAATTTTTTCCAAAAAAATTTTTTTTTTTTTCCCAAAAATTTTTTTTTTTTTTAAAATTTAAAAAAATTTTTTTTTTTAAACCCAATTTTTAAAATTTTTTTAAAAAATTTTTTTTTTAAAATTTTTTTTCCCCCAAAAAAAAACCCCCAAAAAAAACCCCCCCCCCCAAAAAAAAAAAATTTCCTTTTTAAAAAAAAAAAAACCAAAAAAAATTTTTTTTAAAAAAAATTTTTTTTTAAAAAAAAGGTTTTTTAATTTTTTCCCCCCCCCCCCCAAAAAACCCCTCAAGGGTTTTAAAAAATTTTAAAAAAAAATTAAATTTTTTTCCCCCCCCTTTTTTTTTTTTTCCAAAATTAATTTTAAAATTTAAAAAAAATTTTTTTTTTTTTTAAAAAAATTTAATTTTTTAAAAAAAAAAATTTAAGGGGTTTTTTTAAAAAATTTTTTTTTTTAAAAAAAAAATTTAAAAAAAAAAAATTTTAAATTTTTTTTTTTTTTAAAAATTTGGGGGAAAAAATTAACCCCCCCAAAAAACGGGTTTTTTTTTAAAAACCAAAAAAAAGGGAAAAGGGGAAAGGGGAAAAAAAAAATTTTTTTTCCCCCCAAAAAAAATTTTTTTTAAAAACCCGGGGGAATTTTTTTTTCCCCCGGGAAAAAAGGGTTTTGGGCCAAAATTTAATTTTTTTAAAAAAAAATTTTTTTAAAAAAAAAAATTTTTTTTTGGGGGAAAAAAAAATTTTTTTTTTAAAAAAAAATTTTTTAAAAGGGTTTTTAAAAAAAAACCCTTTTTTTTAAAATTTTTTTTTTTTTTTAAAAAAAAAAACCCCCCCCCCCCAAAAAATTTGGAAAGGTTTTTTAAAAAAAAGGTTTTTAAAAATTTTTTCCCTTTTTTTCCCAAAATTTTTTTATTTTTTTTAAAAAAATTTTTTTTAAAAAAAGGGGGGGAAAACCCAAAAGGGGGGGAAATGTTTTTTCCCCTTTTTTTAAAAAAAAAACCCTTTTTTTTAAAAAAAAAATTTAAAACAAAAAACCTTTTCCCCAAAAAAAAACCCCCAAAGGTTAAAGGGGGAAAACCCCTTTCCCCTTTTGGGCCCAAAAGGTTTTTTTTTTTTTTCCCCCGGCCCCTTTTTTTTTTTTGGGAAAAATTTTTGGGGGGGTTTTCCCAAAAAAAAAATTTTTGGGAAAAAAATTTTCAAAAAAAAGGGGCCCAAAAAAACCCCCCAAAAATTTTTTTGGGGTTAAAAAAAAAAAAGGGGGAAAAAAAAAAAAATTTTTTTTTAAAAAAGGCCCCCCCCAAAAAAAAGGGGGAAAAAACCCCTAAAAAAAAAAAATTTTTTTTTCCCCCCGGGGGCCAAAAATTTTTTTTGGGGGGGCCCCCGGGAAACCCATCCAAAAAAAAAAAAAAGGAAAAGGGGGGGGAAAAAAAAACCCCCCAAAAATTAAAAAACCCCCCCAACAAAAAAAAAAAAAGGGGAAAAAAAAAAAAAATTTTTTTAAAATTTTTTTTTCCCCTTTTTTAAAAAAAATTTTTAAAAATTTTTTTTAAAGTTTCCTTTAAAAAAAAAAAAAAAAAACCCCCCGGGGAAAAAAAAAAAAAAAAACCCGGGGAAAAAAAATTTTTCCCAAAAAATTTTAAAAAAAAAAAACCCCAAAGTTAAATGGGAATTTTTCCCCCTTTTAAAATTTTAAAAAAAAAAAAATTTTTTTTTAAAAAAAAAAAAACCCAAATTAACCTTTTTTAAAAACCCCCTTTTTTTTGGGCCCCCCCAAAAAACCCGGGAAAAATTTTTTCCCCCCCCGGGGGAAAAATTTTGGGGGGGAAAAAAAACCCCAAAAAAAAAGGGGAAAAAAAAAAAAAAAAAAAAAACCAAAAAATTTCCCCAAAAAATTTAAAAAAAAACCCCAAATTTTCCCAAAAAAATTCCACCCCCAAAAAAGGGGGGAAAAACCGGGGAAAATTAAAAAAAATTTTTAAAAACCCCCTTTTAAAAGGTTGGGGGGAAAAAAAAGGGGGAAAACCCCCCCAATCGGGAAAAAACCCCGGGGGGGAAAAAAAAAACCCGGTGGAAAAATTTTTTTTAAAAAAAAACCCCCCCCCTTTAGGGGTTTTTAAAATTTTGGGTTTGGCCCCCAAAAAAAAAGGGGGGGGGAAAAAAAAAAAGGGGGTTAAAAAAAAAACCCCCCCGGGGGGCCCCCGGGGGGGGCCCCCCCCCCCAAAAAAAGGGGGGGGAAAACCCCCCTTTTTTTTTTAAAAAAAGGGGGGGTTTTTTGGGGGAAATTTTTTTTGGGGTTTTCTTTTTTCCCCCTTTTTTTAAAAAATTTTTAAATTTTTTTTTTTAAAAAAAGGGGGGGAAGGGGTTTTTTTTGGAAAAAAAAAAAAAACCCCCCAAAAAAAATTTTTAAGAAAAAAAGGGGGGGTTTTTTTTAAAAATTTAAAAAAAAACCCGGGTTCCGAATTTTTTTTTTTTTTTTAAAAATTTTGAAAAAATTTTTTTTTGGGGGGGTTTTTAAAAAAAAAAATTTAATTTTTAAAAAAACCCCAAGAAAAGGGGTTTTTTCCAAAAAAAAAAAGGGGGGGTTTTTTTGTTTAAGGTTTTTTTTGGGGGGAAAAAAATAAAAAAAAATTTTTTAAAATTTTTAAAAAATTTTTTAAAACCTTTTTTTTTTTCCCCCCCCTTTTATTTTTTTTTCCCGGAAAATTTTTGAAAAATTTTTAAAAAAACCTTTTTTTTTTTTTCCCCCTTTTTTTAAAGGGGAAAAAAGGTTTTTTTCCCCCAAAATTTTAAAAACCCAAAAAATTTAAAAAAAAAAAAAAAAAAAATTTTTTTTTAAAAAAAGGGTTTAAAAAACTTTTTTTAAAAACCCAAAATTTTTAAAAAAAATTTTTTAAATACCCCCCTTTTTTAAAATTTTAAAAATTTAAAAATGGGGCCGGGAAAAAAAAATTTTTGGGTTTAAAAAAAATTTAAAAAAAAATTTTTTTTTTTGGGGGGGCCCCCTTTAAAAATTTTCCAAAATTTTTTTAAAAAAAAATTCTTTTTTTTAAAAAATTTTTAAAAAAAAATTTTAAATTTTTTTTTTTTTTGGGTTTTTTTTTTTTTTTCGGGCAAAAACCCGGGGGAAAATTAAAAAAAAAAAATAAATTTTTTTAAAAAAAAAATTTTAAAAAAAAATTTAAAATTTTTTTTTTAAAAATTTCCCAAAAAAAATTTTTTTTTAAAAAACCAAAGGAAAAAAAAAATTTTTTCCCAAAAAAATTTTTTTTTTTTTTAAAAAAAAGGAAAAAATTTTCCCCTTTTTTTTAAAAAAAAAAAAAAATTTTTTTTTTTTTAATTTTTTTGGAAAAAACCCCCCCAAAAATTTTCCCCCCAATCCTTTTAAACCCCAAACCCCCCCCCCTTTTTTTTTTAAAAAAAAAAAAAAAAAAAAAAAAATTTTTTTTTAGTTTTTTTTTAATTTTTGGGCCCCCTTTTGGGAAAATTTTTTTTTATTTGGGTTTTTTAAAAAAAATTTTAATTTTCCCCAAATTTAAAAAAATTTTAAAATTTTCAATTTCCTTTTTTTTTTTTTTTAAAAATTTTTTTTTAAAAAATTTTTTAAATTTTTAATTTTAAAAAGGGCCTTTTTTAAAAAAAGGGGGTTTTTCCCTTTTTTAAAAAAAAAAAATTTTTTTTTGGGGGGGTTTTTAAAAATTTTAAAATTTCCCAAAATGCCCCCCCAAAAAATTTTTGAAAATTTTTTTTAAAAAAACCCCCCAAAACCAAACCAAAAAGGGTTTTTTTATTTTTTTTTAAACCCCCCCAAAAAAATTTTTTTTTAAAATTTTTTTGGGCCCCCCTTTCCGGAAAAAGGGGGGGGGGGTTTTAAAAACCAAAAAATTTTTTAAAACAAAAAAAAAAAAAACCCAACCCCCCCCGGAAAAAAAAAAAAAACCCCCTTTTAAAAAAACCCCCAAAAAATTTTTTTTTTTGGGAAAAAAAAATTTTTTTTTTAAATTCCAAAACCAAAATTTTAACCCCTTTTAAAAATGGGGTTTTTTCCCGTTTAAACCTTTTTCCCCCAAAAAAAAACCAATTTTTTTCCCCAAATTCCCAAGGGGGGGGGTTTTTTAAAAAAATTTTTGAAAAAAAAAAATTTTTTTGGTTTTTTTTCCTTTTTTTAAAAAAAAAAAAAATTTTGGAAAAAATTTTAAAAAAAATTTTTTTTTTAAATTTTTTAAAAACCTTAAAAAAAAAAACCCAACCCCAAAAAAAAAAATTTTTAAAATTTAAAAAAAAAAATTTTTTTCCAAAGGGGGGAAAAATTTTAAATTTTTTAAAAATTAAATTTTTTAAAAAAAAAAACCCCGGAAAAAAAAAATTTTTTTCCCCCCCTTTTTTTTTTTTTCTTTTTTTTTTTAAAAAATTTTTCCTTTTTTAAAAAAACCCTTTTTTTTTAAAAAATTTTTAAAAAATTTTTTTTAAATTTTTTAAAAAAAACGGGGGAAAAAAGGAAAAAATTTAAATTTTTTTAAAAAATTTTTTTTTTAAACTTTAAAAAAAACCCCTTGCCCAAAAAAAGGGGGAAAAAGGGGGGGTTTTAAATTTTTTTTTTTAAAAAAATTGGGGAAACCCAAAACAAAACCCCTTTTTAAAAAAAAAAAAATTTTAAAAAAAAAGGGGGGCAAAAAAAAATTTTTTTTTTTTTAAAAAACCCCCCTTTTTTTTTAAAAAAAGGGCCTTTTTTTTTTTTTTAAAAATTTTTTCCCCTTTTGGGTTTGAAAAAGGGGAATATTTTTTAAAAATTGAAAAAATTTTTTAAAAAAAAAACCTTTTTTAAAAAAATTTTTGGAAAAAAAAACCAAAAATTAAAATTTTTTTGGGGCCCCCGGGGGGGTTTTTTTTAAAAAAAACCCCTTTTTTCTAAAAAAACCCCTTTGGGCCCCAAAAATTTTTTTTCCCTTTTGGGAAAAAATTTTAAAATTTTAAAAAAAAAAAAAAAAACCAATTTTTTGGGGAAAAAAAATTTTTTTTCCAAAAAAAAAATTTTGGGGAAAAAAAAGGGGGGGGGAAAAATTTTTTTTTGGGAAAGGATTTTTAAAAAAAAGGGTTTTTGGGGAAAAATTTTTTTAAAAAAAAAATTTTAAAAAAAAAAAAAATTTTTTTTTTAAATTAATTTTAAAAAATATTTTTTTTTTTTTTAAAAAAAAAAAAATTTTTTTTTTAAAAAAATTTTTTTTAAAAAATTTTTTTGGGGGTTTTTAAAAGTTTTTTTTTTTTTTTTTTTTTTGGGGGTTTTGGGGGTTTTTTTTTGAAAAAAAACCCCAAAAGGGAAAAATTTTATTTAAAAATTAATAATATTTTTTGGGTTTTTTTTTGGGGGGGTTTTTTTTTTTTTTTTAAAAATTTTAAAATTTTAAAAAAATTTTTTTTTTCCCCCCCTTTTTTTTTTTAAAAATTTTGGGGGTTTTAAAAAAAAAAAAATTTTTTAAAAGGGTTTTTAAAAAAAAAAAAAAAATTTTTTAAAAATTTTTTTCCCCGGGGAAACCCGGGAAAAAAAAAAAAAACCCAAAAAAAAAAATTTTTTCTCCCCCAAACCTTTTTTTTTAATTTTTTGGGAAAATTTTTTTTTAAAAAAAAATTTTTTTTTTTTTTTTTTTTAAAATTTTTTTTTTTTTTAAAAAAAATTTTTAAAAAGGAAAAATTTTTTTAAAAAAGGAAAAAAAATTTTGGGAAAAAATTTTGGGTTTTTTTTTTTTTTAATTTTTTTTTTGGGGTTTTTTTCCCCCCCCTTTTTTTTTTTCCCCCCAAAATTTTTTAAAAAGGGGTTTTTTCCCGTTTTTTTTTCCCCAAAAAAATTTAAAATTTTTTTTAAATTTAAAAATTTTTTTTCCCCCCCCAAATTTTTTGGCCCAAAACCCCCCCTTTTTTGGGAAAGAAAATTTTAAAAAAAAATTTTTTTTTAAAAATTTTTTTAAAAAAAAATTTTTTTTTTAAAATTTTTTTTTGGGGGTTTTTTTTTAAAAAAAATTTAAATTTAAAAATTTTTTTTTAATTTTTTAAAAAAAAAATTTAAAAAAATTTTTTTTAAATTTTTTTAAATTTAAATTTTTTTAAAAAATTTGGGGGTTTTAAAATTGGTTTTTAAAAATTTTTTTTTAAAATTTTTTTCCCCTTTTTTTTAAAAAATTTTAATTTAAAAAAACCCAAAAAAAAAAAGGGGAAAAAAGTTTTAAAATTTATTTTTTTTTTCCAAAATTTTAAAAAAATTTTTTTTTTTTTTAAAGGGTTTTTTTTTTTAAAAATTTTTTTTTAAAAAAAATTTTTAAAAGGGAAAATTTTTTTAAAAAAATTTTCCCTTTTTAAACTTTTTTTTAAAAAATTTTTTTAAAACCTTTTTGGGGGGTTTTTTTTTTTGGCCGGGTTTTTTTTTAAAAAACCCCCCCTTTTAAAAAACCCCCCCCCCCAAAAATTTTTAAAAAACCCCCTTTTTTTAAAAAAGGGGTTTTTTTTTAAACCACCGGGGAAATTTTTTTAAAATTTTTTTTTTTTGGGTTTTTTTTTAAAAAAAATTTTTTTTTAAAACTTGGAAAAAAAATTTTAAAAAAATTTTTTTTTGGGGAAAAAAATTTTTAAATTTTTTTAAAAAAATTTTTTTTTTTGGGTTTTTTTTGGGAAGGGGGGTTTTTTTTTTTAAATTTAAACGGTTTTTTTTAAATTTTTCCCTTTTTTCCCCCCCAAAAAATTTTAAATTTTTTTTAAAAAAGGGGGATTTAAAATTGGGGTTTTTAAAAATTGGGGTTTCATTTTTTAAAAAAAATTTTTTTTTTTTTTTGGGGGGGTTTTAATTGGGGTTTTAAAAGGGGGGTTTGAAATTTTTTTTTTTTTTGGGGGTTTTAAAAAATTTTTTTTTTTAAAAATTTTTTTTTTTTTAAAAAGGGGTTTTTAAAAAAAGGGGTTTTTTTTTTTTTGGGGTTTTTTTTAAAAAAGGGGGTTTTTTTTTTCCCCAAAATTTTTTTAAAAAGGGAAACAAAAAAATTTTGGGGGAAAAAATTTTTTAAAAAAAATTTTTTTTTTTTGGGGGGGTAAAATTTTTGGGTTAAACCCCCTTGGTTTTCCCAACTTTCGGGTTTTTTTTTTCCCCAAAATTTTTTCCCCCCCTTTTTGGGGAAAAAAAAATTTTTTTTTTCCCCCCCCCAAAAAAAAAAAATTTTTTTTAAAAAATTTTAAACCCGGTTTTAAAAAATTTTAAAAAAATTTTTTTAAAAAAAAAAATTTTTTCCCAAAAAAAATTTTTAATTTTTTTTTAAAAACCTTTTAAACCCTTTTTTTAAAAAAAAAAATTTTTTAAAAACCCCCAAAAAAAAAAAAAAAAAAAAAATTTTTTTTTTTTAAAAATTTTTAAAAAAAAAAAAAAATTTTTTTTTAAAACCAAAAAAATTTAAAAAAAAAGGGAAAAAAAAAATTTTTTCCAAAAAAAAAAAAAAGGGGGCCCCTTTTTTTTAATTTCCTTTGCCTTTTTTTAATTTTTTTTTAAATTTTTTTTTTTTAAAAAAATTTTAAATTTTAAAAAAAAATTTTTTTTTAAAAATTTTAAAAATTTTTTTTTTAAAAAAAATTTTTTTTTTAAATTCCCCAAAAAAAACCCCCAAAAAAAAAAAATTTTTTAAAAAAAAAAAATTTTTTTTTGGGGGGTTTTTTTTTTAAAAAATTTTTGGGGGGGCCTGGTTAATTTTTGGGGGTTTTTCCCCCCCCCCCGGGAAAACCCCGATTAAATTTTTAAAAAAAAACAAAAATTTTTAAAAAATTTTTTTTTTTGGGATTTGGCCCCCAAAAAAAAATAAAAAAAAAAAAAAAAAAAAAAAGAAAAAAAAAAAGGGGGAATTTTTTAAAAAAAATTTTTTTTTTTGGGGGGGGT